>JAQGBW010001047.1:0-30149 GCA_034698625.1 Julus scanicus | reverse complement strand
GACATTTACTATATACCCTGTTAATAATGTATATAAATAAAACTTTTCTCATACTGACAGGGTGAAAATACCCCATTCAATTTTCTGGCTAGTTTGCATTTTTTCCCCCAGTAACATCTTTTACTTATGATATCTAAGTACTAAGTTGCATTTATTAAAATTTAATTAATATAACCAATTTCCATATCATCCAATTTTAGATAGCACATGGTTAAATGTCCTGCTACCAAGTTTGGGAAAGTTTGGCATTACAGGAACATTTTCCATTGTATACGTGTTTGGAGGTGAACTTCTCCCAACTGTGGTCCGGGGTAGCGGACTGGCGCTTGGTGGGTTAGTATGTGGACTGGGTCTCGTTGGATCGCCTTACGTAATTTATTTGGCAAGTTCATTTCCATCATATATTTAATTTTCTTTCATTATGTTTCTTCCATCTTGTGCCATGATGCCGTTTTCTGTTGCAGGTTGTATACAGTCGAGTGCTTCCATTGCTTATAATGGGCCTCATCAGCATTGCTGGGGCAATGGCAGCCATTTTCCTTCCAGAAACTCTTGGTTCAAAACTTCCTGAAACGATGGAAGAAGGAGAAGAGTTTGGCAAAAACATGAAACTTTTTTCACTCAGATCATCCAGGTAAAACATTTGAATTACAATTATTTGTAGCAGATCCTTGCAGTTGGGTAAAACTACGAAGGAAATGTTTGTTCTGTCAAATGATTTTGTTAAACACATCTTTCGACAATAAAGCTGATTAGAGAGCCTATTTGGGTAATGTTGATTTGGTCACTAAATGTCTTTATTGTTGAATTTGATGCAATGTGACTTTTAATACTCTCGTAGAAATACTATTATAAATACTCATCTTTTCGAGTAGAGTAATATTTATTGAAATCTTTGTGAATAAAATCCGTAACATTTGTGAAATGCAACATACATCAATCACAAAAGCAGATGTGATTCTACTGGTAAAATTTCTCATGTTATTACTGATCACGTGACTTTTTATTGGGATTTTTGCTAAGTTGTGATCACGGTCATAAATACTTGTGTCGTTATATAAGTATTTGGTATAGTAATAACGAATATTATACAGATTCCATGACTCAAAACAAATTTTCATCTCTTTATTAACCCCAATAACGTTCGTGACGCAACTCAGCATAAGGTCCATTTTCTGATTAATTGTCTCATAGTTTGTAAAGCGCACTGCTGAAATAATGGCATTTGATTCATGGTTTATTCCTAATCTGAAACTGATTGGAAAAAGTATCAGTTACTTCCATATCTAATTTGAATGCCAAATTCGTATTAAAATCATATTAACGAAAATGTGATAAGTTGTTCAGGGAAAATACAATAAAAATCATCCAGAAGTCACACCCATTGTGTTGTAGATAGAAACTAGTCGTAGATGTCGGGAATACACATAAGCTATTGAGATGATAAAGATAAACATTTTCCAAACTTTCCCTTATTTACAATACTCAAATGAAAATTTATAAACATGCTTATGCCGTGCATAATCGTCTGAACTCAGTAATGGCACGCGTGTCCCATAATAGGCATGTTTAATAAACTATCAATTAGCGACCATGCCGATATAGACATTGTTTTTTTCCCGAAAGGATGTTTAAGTGTTCATATTTTTTCCAAACAGAAATTGGAAAGTACTTACGTGTTGTCGTCTTTGTGAACCACAAACTTTGGATTCTTTGGTGGGTTTCACCATGACCAATTGCATAATCGACCATATATTTTCATATATGATTATTATATATGATTATTATATACACACGATTATTGTGGCCACTTTAATCAAATGTTGCCATTCTTAAATGAAAGATTTTGAGTTTATTATGTCTGCTGCGGACTTAACAGAGGGCAAAGGGGGTATTTTTCACTGTAATTTTTCCAATGTACTTTGACCCTCAGCTTTAACCCATTACCATAGATTCTTGTACACCATTTTATGTGGGTTTCGCCACGGTCAAGTTTTTCATCGACCCTTCAATTTTCATTAATTTTTAACAATTTTTTAACAATTTTAAAAAAAGCGAACAAAAATTGTCTAAAAGTCACTGTTTTCTTCCATTTTTTTTCACTGTGCTTTGACCATTTGCTTTTCTGGGCCTTCTTCAGGTGCATAAAAACATGGGTTGTTAGCACAAAATCTCGCATTGAAAATATTATTTAGTATATAAAACCACTTGAAGTATGGAAAAAATCATGTTTAATCAACTGTTAAATTTTCAATCGTTTATAACAGTCTTTTTAAATATCAAAAAAGTTGTTAACAGTGTTTAGCAGTGATATCTAGTTAACAGTGATATCATGTTCAACAACCAAATCAAAAGTTCTAAAAGACTTGTTCTATTCAATAACACCAGGAAATGTTTAGCAGCACAAACAATGTCCTATATGTTATTTATTACTGACTGAAATGTGTTGAGAAATTGATTATAGTGTCTTGGTGTCGTAACTTAAGCCGACTATCCCACAAAAGAAATTTCCGCCATCATATATTTGATTCTCTGACGTCGTTATTGAATTAATTTATCAGGCAGCATCCAAATGACAGGTCAAACAAAACCATGTTACTCATGTGTAGCGAACGGAGAGTTACACTTTTTGTCTTACTGGTAACATCTTCAGTGAGATTTTAAAAGCAACTCTGAATTTTAATGGAAGGAGCAAAAGTGACCATCAAAAAGTATAAGCCATGACGATGGACCTTGATCAAGCATTTGTGGAAGTTGGAGATTTTGGACGCTATCAGATCTTTTTAAATTTCTTATTGTTAATTTATGCCATTTTTCCATGTGCTTTCATCGCATTCTCCCAAGTGTTCGTCTCTGCCGTACCTGACCATTGGTGCGCCGTTCCAGATCTCATCAATTTGAAAGTGCCACTCGACATCCGCAAAAACTTAAGCATACCTCTGGTGCCCCGTGATGGGATACTCAAGTACAGTCGTTGCCTGATGTACAACGTCAGTTTCCAGGAATTATTTATTGAAAATGAACAGTGGCCGGAGAGGGATCCATCTTGGCCCTTGGTCAAGTGTCAGCATGGGTGGGAGTATGATCGCACCTATTACGAAGTCACTATGGCAACCGAAGTAAGTCTTTAATTTACTTTTTCGAACAAGAAGTATTTTTTTCGTCCACATTCTCAAGAAACAAAACTTGTACATTTTTCTTGAGAGTAACGTGAGTGATGTTGCCAAAGAAATATACTTCCGGTATTTTGGAGGTTGGGAATAGTTAGGGATTAGAAAAATTCCGTTGCTGTGATTTTATAGAAAGTACTTGATGAGTTCATGCAATAAACCACAAACATTGAGTTTTCTGCAAGTTTCCTGGAGTGTTTAAAGTCACACATTTAAAAAGTAGTAATTTTGAGGGAATGTTGTTTGTTTTCAACATATTAAGTATTAATTTTATTGGCGTTGATGTGTTTAAGAAAACTTCAGGGCGAATAACCTTATGTGTTTTCTTTCGACCTTAGTCGAATTACAAACGATAAGTTTTATTTAATTGAAAACGAACTTTGAAAAACATTTATGTTTTATTCCGATTACAGTTTGACCTCGTTTGTGATGACGATTGGTGGCCTTCGTTTTCAATTTCCATATTTTACGTTGGAAGTGTCATAGGCACCGTTTTATTTGGATGGATCACTGACAAGTAAACTTTTCAATAACTTGATCGGTTGCACTAAACTCCTTACAAAATTGTAACATTTGATTTGGCCGTACTAAGTTAATTCTGGAGACAAAAAATTGACAGATAACTTTAATGAACGGCTTTTATAATCATTGGATAAACAGAGTTTCATGCAGCCTGCTGTCAAACCTTGTTCTTTATAAATTCTTACCTGTTTTACTGTATATACCTGTATATTCATTTGTTTCAGATATGGAAGAAAAATCGCCTTTTTCATCAATCTTTTCTTTACTGTGGTGCTTCCCATTTGTTCGGCGTTTTCTCCCAATTACCAAATTTACACACTTTTTAGGTTTGTAATGGGATTTGTGTTTCCATCAGTGTATCAGATTCCATTCATTTTAGGTAAGTTTTATAAATGCAATTAATTACTAAATTGAACTGTTGGTGTGAGTATTTGCTCAGTTGAACAAGTTTTCTTAACTGAAAACAGATTATATTTGTTGACAATGGTGAGCTGTGCACATTTTTCTGTATCTCTGAAACACAATTGAAACTGAAATGCAAAACTGAGCAATTGCTATTCAGTTACTTTCAAGGATTGCTCAGTTGCCAATTGCCCTCTTTCACGTCGTGAGAATCATCCTTTCGAGTTTGTAGACTTTGTCTTAACAATGAATCACAGAGTGTGACTTTGTCTAATTTCCATTTTATGATTACATATAACGCAAGAAAGCATTATATTTTCATTGTTCCCGTTTCCCCAATAATCTTTGACTTTAGTTGCATTGTTCAGGGTTTTTTTAATATCCTATCTCTTGCAGTCTCTTTGAGCTTTTTGTAAGATGCAACGTATCCATATAATGGCTATTTTCATTGTTCTTCGGGCACATTGCTTAATTGAGAAGAAATTAATTATTTTTTATCCTAATTGCATTAGCTGTTCTAGTAATACAAAGTTTCATCATTTAACGAAATAAGGGTTTGTTTCTTTAAAAATGTGATTTTAAGGTAATTTAAAAAAATCTCTTTTTTAAAATGGGTTGAATTGATTGTACAAATGTATTGAAAAAAACAATAGTAATTTCCATCAAGTCCATAGCGTAAATGGATTGTACAGTGAGTTTGGATATGAATGTAACCTTAGTAATTTGTTTCAGCAATTGAATTGACCACTACTAAATACCGAACTGGAATTGGCATGGTAATGGGCATATTGTGGGGATTAGCAATGGTCGCTTTGAGTGGAATTGCTTACTTATTCCGAGAGTGGTTCACTCTTCTCATGGTCACATCTGTCCCATTTCTTGCCTTATTCCTGTATTGGTGGTAAGCACATTTGCAAACTTGGACATTTTGGAATCTTTGAAAAAATCTCACTGATGATTAAATTTACTATTTCTAGGGTAGTGCCAGAGAGTCCAAGATGGCTGATAAGTCAGAACAGGATGGACGAGGCCGAAGACATTCTTCAGAAGATAGCCAAACGAAATAGGAAGAAAATTCCGCGAAATATAGTTTATAAATACATGGTAATTGTTTGATAATGGCTAAGAATTTTCTATGGAGAACTGATGAGATTGTAATTGTTTGTTCATCGATTACAGAATATCGTGGAAGAAAAGAAAGTTGAAAATATCCACCCATTTCAGCTTCTGCAGACCCCCAATCTCAGGAAAAAAACTGTGCTGTTTGCTTTTATTTGGTTGGTCAATTCAATTGTCTACACTGGCTTGTCGTACATGTCAGCAAATTTAGGAGTCAGCGATTATTTAGCATTTGCAATTTCTGGAGTTGTGGAAGCGCCTGCTGTCTTTATTGCCTGGTATGCAATGGAAAAATTGGGAAGAAGGTGGACTACCTCAATCGCCATGATTTTTGTTGGAATTTGCTGTATTGGAAATGTTTTTGTTCCTGAAGGTTAGTCAAGAATGGTTTTACAGGGGCTAAAACTCCTGCAGTACAATAACTCATTGGACACCTCCTTGCATATGTTACTATCACTGCAAACACTTTATTGATAACTTATAACCGTAAGCTGAGTTTTACTTTTCTGGTTTTTATTGCAATTTTTAAATGGTTAAATAGATCTCATTCTAAGTTCATGAAAACCTAAAAACCGTGTCAAGGCTTTAAAAACTGATACAAAAAAGTAAAAAGTTTTATTTATTCTTAAAAAGTAAACTGACAGAACTTAATCTTATAAATGTTTGTTAATTCATGTAATCTTTTACGAAATCCTGCATATTTGTACAGCAATTTTCAACACTGGCCAGTTTTATACATTATACCTAAAAGATTTCGTAAAATAGCAGAGATATTCACAAATGTATGAAAAAGTCTGAGAAACATTTTTGGATGAAAGTTTATTTCTTTAGTGCAGAATTTTAATAAGGCCTTCGATTTTATTGCTAGTTTACGTTTCTTTCCCAGGACAACTTGTGAAATCTTAATTCTAGATTAACATTTAAATACAATTAATATCTATATCACATCATTATAGATAGCACGTGGTTAAACGTACTGTTACCAAGTTTGGGCAAGTTTGGTATCACAGGAACATTCTCAATTGTATACGTATTTGGAAGTGAACTTCTCCCAACCGTGGCTCGGGGTAGTGGACTGGCGCTTGGTTCGTTTGTATGTGGACTAGGTAATATTGGATCCCCATATGTAATTTATTTGGTAAGTTAATTTTAACCATATATTTAATCACCTTCAATAATGTTCTGTTGAACATCTTGTGACATGATGCCATTTTCTGTTGTAGGTTGTATACAGTCGTGTGCTTCCATTGCTTATAATGGGCCTCATCAGCATTGCAGGGGCAGTGGCCGCCATTTTCCTTCCAGAAACTCTTGGATCAAAACTTCCTGAAACGATGGAAGAAGGAGAAGTGTTTGGCAAAGACATGAAGCTTTTTTCACTCCTACCATCCAGGTAAAATATTTTAATTTTAATTATTTAAAATGTAGCAGGAATTTGCAGTTCTAAAAGCTATTACCTGTTTTGCAAAATGAGTATATTAACCAATTTTATACATTGTTCAATTGTTTGATACAATCTTGATACAGTGCTTTTCCAAGTTGAGCATAATTTATTAAATTCAAGTTTAAAAACGGAATGTACATACCGTGTAATTACAAAAACAAAATATAACTTGTACATGCAAATAGTTATTTTCTTAAATATATTCATTGGTTAAAACAATTTAAAGTTTCATGTATCATTGCAAGTGTTTGTTTTATCACTTTTGGGACTTTGCGAATTTGATAATACAATTTTTTTTTAAACCGGAAAACCGGTTGTCACAAAATGTTAACTAATTTTTGGGCACCCTGTAATTTTTTTTCACCACGTTCTTTATGGATGATCCCTTTTACATGGCCGCCATCTAGTAGTCGACTTCACTTTCAATATGGGTATGCGCACGAGAATCAGCCATATTGGAAGTCGGACATGAAAGATTGTTTTGTTTACAAATTTACATTATAGTTTGTGGTTGTTAGCAGTTGAAAATAGTTGTGTTTCGAAAAGCAATACATCAAAATAAGCCGAAAATTAACGTGAGTACAAACGTGTGAACGATGCATGTCTATCTGTAATAATGCGTAAAGTATTTTGATAAAATATCTCGCTTACGAATGGCGTTTTGAAGGTAATATTCAGAATTAACTTTAGCCGGAGATTATTAATTTTCCACTTGTGGTTATGTTTCAAAAAATAAATCGCAAAGTCCCAATTGAAATTCCGTAAAACTACTGTATTTTGCTGTTAATTAACTCATGATTACATAAGCGTTATTTGGTGGCAATCTTTTAGACGGAGAGAATCGGAGGATCAGAGGGTAGTTTCACCTTTTGTACCCATTGATGACTTGAAAGAAAATGGTACAAACAATCTAGTATAGAAACGTCATTTAGTAGTTATTGGATCGATGTTATTGTTAAAACATTAAAAAGCTCTGAAGATGTCATCCTTCAATATAGTTGAATTTTCTTGTAAGATGCTGTCGAAGGGTCCTTTTACAAACCCGAATTTCTTCAGACATGTCATGTTGATAATATATACATAGGGGTTTTTTACTCCAAAAACGTGTTACAACCCTATATTTAGGGCAACCTAGGAAAATTGGTTGATGTCTTACCTGTAAGAATATCAGAAAGTGTGAAAAAAAATTCGCTTGTTCATTATATAATGTTCAAACATTTATTTACAATAACAGCTGCGCCAATACACCAACATGTGATAAGCCAAACTAAGATTTCATTCATTAAAAAAGACATTGGCCGTTTTATTTATATTAAAAATGGACAACAATTTAACGAAAAAAGTACTTAATGTTGCCATTTCATCTAAAGATCAGTATGTGGGCCAACCAATCACTTTACGTGAAATTTTTACTAGCAGACCTAAACCTATAGATAACATCTTACTGTATATGGTTATAATGTAGTGCAATGTTAACAGTGGTATAACGACTGAGTTTGTTTGGAATATCAGTGTCAGAATTAGCAGAATCATATTAATAAAGTGCACTTAAGGTGAGATTCTATTGCTAATTACAAATTTGTAGATAGTATTGATACTTGATTTTTATCATATAGCAAGCAATCATAATCTGGTGAAAAGTCCCCTGTTTACGCTTTTGAAATAGGTTTTTTCGTTTCCTAAGGCCAATAGTTTTTTTCCCCAAATAAATGACGAAGAAAGCAGTGAAATTTCTTGAATAATTCTTCAGAAAGTGAACTTGTTTAGGTGGGTGCTTCCAAATTATATGATGGCTGCGACGCATAGTATACTGTTGAACAAAATGCAATTATATATATATGCAATTTATATCGTCATTCCAAGTTGAGCAAATAAATAATATATATAGCTATACAAAACTTTTCCCTTCAGGAATAATTCCTTTTTAGTAAATATTTTGAAGATAAGAGTTCAGTGCAAATCTGTTTGTTCTTGTTTCTTTCGATCTTTGGCATTCTTCAAGACAATGTCCGTTTGTTCGAAAAGGTGTTTCTAGCCCACCTGTTAGCTTTGTGCCTTAATTGTGCTATATAATGCACTTAGTGGATCATTTTAATTGGGTCTTCAATTTAGTGGCCCACTTGTATTCTGCCATCGTTTACAGAATTAGCAAAAAAACTTCCTCCATCAATAACATGGTTCATGGCACTTTATTTTAAAATTTTAATACAGAAATAACTGGTCGAATACTTGTCGATGTATACATTGTAGAGGAAATCTAAATAATCAAAGATGTTATGATATGAAACTTGGTTTTCTTTTTCGAATTTTGAATAATCTTCCTTTTTGTCATTAATAATTGCTAAACATTGGAAGTAGATAGTTGAAAATATCGATTCCCAAGGCCACGTGACTTCATATACAACAAATTGCAACTGAAGTATTTTTGTTCACTTATGGCGCATTAATTTTAAGTCACTCAAAGTACATGTTTTTGAGCATACTTCCCTGCCATGGTGAACCGAGGTGGAAAAACGATTGTTCCCCATGTCGTTTTAATTAAATTTGCTATTTTGGACATTTGCCTAACATGTCTGACGCAATTTCAAGTGATATGGTAGCACACGAGCTTCACGTATGTACAAATAACATGATTGTTCCAACAATTCTTATAGTTCGTTATTCCTGATTGTCCATCCTCTTGAATTTTGGTATTTAGGAACATTTCTAAAATCACTACCTTATCTACATAGGAAATTAACTACATTCCGGCACTTGATGGTGTATTTAATAATTTACCGACCCCAGTGTTTCCACCTCTTAATCCGAAATTGTTTTTATCACAAGTATCAAGGATTTCAGAGTCTTAAATTCGGTTAAGCGAGCCTAGGTTACATAACCGGGACTTTCCTCGTTGATCTCATCCACCATGCTGATCGTAGAACTTGAGTTTATACAAGAGTTGCTCTGCCAAGTGGACCCGTCTTCGGATTCTTCACAGATGACATTATGCAAAACTTCCCTCGCTTTTTGTACTACGTATGCCATCAAACAAATGCTGATAACTACCTATAAGAATATAAAAATCAATATTGAAACAATAGGCTGTTATCACACGTAAACCACGCCAGGCATTAACAAAATTGGTATCATCTCTCTTTGTAGGGCACTTATGGGAACTGTCCATGTGAGTCCCCTATCTCAATCGTTATAGCACATTCATTAAATTTCAAATATTGCCATTTGTACACGTATAACATGCGACTGGTGCATAATCGATGCTAAGAGCACAAAATTATGGAAATTATTGCAGTCTATCATGTTTGATAGCTCCCAGAAGGAAGGCGAGGACTATTAAAACATTAGAACCCCTCTTAACCGTCCCCCTCTTTAACGGTACATATAACAAAAATTACATAGCTACACTTCTGCAGCACGTTGATTGGTTGTAAAAACAAGGATTACTTTTGTAAATATGTTAATTTGTAATCACTAGTATATAAATAATAAATTGCACATGTTACTAGGTGTATTTTAATAGTTCTTTCTATGAAGTCCGGATTAACCTGCCCTCTCATTTAACCAACCAACCTGCAATTCCAACCAGGACGAATAAGAGAGGTTCTACTATATTTATAACTACATTCTTAAAAAAATTCCATGGTTTTCCATTCATTTTAATTGTCGATTACTTTTTACTAGCCCATGGGACTTTTTAACTGAAATTAATCTATGAAAAAACCTTAATATATCAACTTAAAAAAGGTTGCTTTTAGGTATCGATATGTTTGTCTAAGTTGAAATGTATTTGTATTATGCACCTGTAGTTGTCAAGTGATACAACCATAGACTACGATAAGCAGCTGGTTTTCACCACATGTACAGTTTAAACGTTCAAAGTTTCAGATTTGAAGGACATCCTGCCTAATATCATGCCAATCAACATTGAAATAAGTTTAGTGCTTTTGAGTCATAATTTGGAATAGAAACAGCCACACCCGGTGTAGGCTTCATCACAAAAATACTGTAATTAAACCTTGAAAAATAAGTTCTGAAAAAAAAATGTTAAAGGAAGAAAACAAAAAAGCATTGTTTTTTGGGGCTCATTTAACCAGATTTTGAATTTGGAACGTTGGCCAAGCGTTAAATGTGCTCAACCGTCATCTTAAGGAGTGTCCAGTTGCATGAGCCCTAATGAGGAGATAGTTGAAAACGTGCCAAGTGTAGGATGATAGTTAGCCTTCAAATTTGCCCAAATTGGAGTTTTTGTTGCGTAGGCATTAATTATGCGACGAATATGCATGCAAAATTCATAACGGGAATGCACCAGTGCCGAGGCTCAGGGAAGTGTATAGTCTCGTTTTGGATTTCATACAGTAAATTCAAGGATGACAGATGAAAAAAAAGTGCTGAAAATTCTCACCCAGACATTTATTTATTTATTTATTACAGCTTTATAATGACTCCTAAATTGTCTGAAAGCATGCATTAATCCTTTATAAATTATGAGATCGTCCTTAACGTTCCTAAGTACCCAAGCTGCCTATCGCATTATCGATGTCGCCTTAATTCATGGTATTTCCAATACCAAAATCGATACTTGTGTCGCAAGTTTCGGTTTTGTCAATTTTGTTATTACCTGGACGGCAAAAATGATGTAGCCGGTGGTGGCCGTGTTGACGTCAGAAAGGACGTCCTCCATTGAGCGCAGGGTGCTGCCCAAATAGGCATTGATGGCTTGGGTAGGGAAGAGCCCAACTACACTGGCTGTCAGATATTGAACAGTGCCGATTGGACTGATCTGAAAGAAATAAAAAATTACAATTGGAATTTAGAAGATGAACAAGCGTTTATATTACAATAGTATTTCTTTGAGCGTGTAAGGGCGGTGGTAAAGGGCAAGAAACATGGATTTCCTATATATATGAACGTGTAAATTTTATTTCAATGCTTTCTTATGTATTGATATATATACTGTCAATTAATCAGTTTTAAGTTTTTTTTCTCAAATAAACCGCCAAAATTTGAAAATTCAAGATGGCGGCTGTTAAGGCAACACCCACATTAATGTGGTGTTTATTTTTAAAGTTTTGTAAAACTGGAGGGAGTACGTTTAGAATCTGTTCCATTATGAAACACAAATATTGAAGTATTAAAATTAGGCTAGTTTTCAATAACGGTTAAGGGTCGTTTGCAAGATCTGAAAATGTGGAATACACTATGGCAGCAAAATTCTACATTTTATCTAGAAATTACGTAGCTTTGGGAATGTATATTATTTTTTTTGTTACAAGATAGGATGGTCCCTATATTTTATCTCCCCCCCCCATTAAAAGGACCACCCCACAGCATATAGTCCACCTTTTCTTAACAATTTTCAATATTAGTTTGTTACCTAACTGATCTGCATTCTCATATCTAACTTCTCTATTAAAGTGAAGGCAAAAACACATTTGTGTAAAAATACATCAAAAAATGCAAATAAACGTGCAAGCTTTGTAGATTTTTGTTATGTCTGTATGTATAGAAAAGACTATATAGCTGCCTTAATCCCTATATATGTATTTCACTATACTCTTGTTCATTATATAGTTTCAGAACCTTTGATATATTAGTTGGTGCAAATGTGCGGTTCAGTAGCCGTAAAACGGTTTTATGTGTTTCCACTACAGCTAATGCTATCATTTCTAATACTTCTATGCTGTTCTGCTTCCTTTCATAGAATGGGATTCCATTTTAAGCGAGGGAACCAGGAACCGTAAAGTTGGGATTTTGCGTAACAAACTGCGATATGCTGATGCTTTTCAACCTGATGCGTGAACAGGAAATGTTCATCTCTGAAGTTGGGCGCAAATTTTGCCACTATATAAGCTTTATTCTCAATGATTTTTTTTCTTTTTCTAAATTATAAACCAACACCGATACTGCAATTATAACATGCCTATAGTCTGGTGTATTTTTTAGCCAAAGGTTGTGACACGAAACATGTTGACACGCAATCATTCATTGTTAAGTATATAGGGACTCGCCTATAGAGAAAACAGATGTGGAGTTTGCTTGATTTGCGTGCCAAGAATGTTGCCGTGCATCGTACAATGCATGGCTATCATAATGGAACAGTTTTTATGCATGGTGTGCGTTTATGAGCCAAAAACGGCCTAAAATACCGCTCATTTTCGCCAATTTCAGCTTTCGTGCTCCAACGTTTCTAACAATTGTGATATTCAAGGCCAATTCCGATTCAGATTCAACATAACAGCTTTATTGGGAACTTTTCCCAAGAGATGTGGTTCTGTAACCCTGCATTTTAAGGAAATTTATTATGAAAATATAATTTACTTGTGCAGTTTGTAACATGTGGTGTTTTTTCTAACAAAAAAAGTTGATCATTGTCATTGTATGATCAAATTCATTTATATAATTGTAAAACAGTTCGTAATTCGTTGACGTCATTGATGAACCTAACTTAAGTGAAAAAGCACTTGTTTAATTAAAATTTTATGACACCGTATTTATTATTAAGTGTCAAAGGTTTTATAATTCAACGTGCTTTATTGCACAATCATCTCATTAATTATTTAGCACTATTAGGGGGTGTCAGAATTGACATTTACTCCCTACCTTTGTATTGAAAGCACATTTTTAATGCATGCGGCTTTTCATTTCTGCGAAAGGTTAATATTGGTATCACATTGTTGCAATAAAACCAAACAGTATTATATTCGAGAACCGCAGTTTTATGACTCCTACAAAACTTGATACCTTGAATGATAAATGATGTAAGAATATTGACTTGCATTACCTCATTTATGGCTCTAAAATTCAGCAGATGACAAATACTGTCACCTTTAGCTCTGATGCTTACTCAGATCACAGGAGAACGTTGATAACAAAATATGGATTAGTTTACACATTTTTTTATTCAACCAGGACCTTGGAATCATCTTGGACTCCAAATATCCTTTAATAGATTCAGATAAGCACTTGGTAGTACCAAGGTGGCGACTGAGCACTGCCATGCTAAAGACTCGTACGCCACTAGGGGGTGCTAAACCGGAATAAGACCAACTTCGTGAAGCATTGTAGCGTTTTTGTAATCAAAGCTGTTGGTTTGCTTGCATGACCACATACGTGTCGATATGATTAATGATAATCAACTAAAATTTACACCCAGTACAGGTGTGGGTTAAGTTTTTTTGGCATAGGATGTGAGAGCACCAAGCGGATGGGCAAAACGCCAAACAGGGTGCATGTCGTGATTCAAACTGTTTCCTATTAAATTGCAGCTTTAATTGGCTGTATGCACTAGGTGGTGCTATAATCTAGTTCTTACAAATCTATAAATGATATGAATCAACATCGGTTTCATATCGTCGTGAATGCATAACCAATGAGATAGAAATTATGCAATGATGTAGAATGCAATCAAACAATGAGGCAATTAATGGTAACGCCAAACAGCACTCAATTTATAATTGCATTAATTGCGGAAATATATTAGAACCCGGCGCTATTAAGTACATTGCCTTTATTGTTGTGAAGGCGGAAATTTGGTTTTTTTTTTATGTGAAAATGGTAATGTCTGCTTCTATAAATATGTGCCACAAAAAAAAAACTATTGCAGGTGGAAGTCAGGTTATTCATCCAACTTGTGCATATGCTACAGCTCTGTTGAACGTGGGTGCATTCCATTAATTCATCTTTAATTCAGCAGGTCAAGCGAACTAAATTGAGGTTATGGAAAAGGGAATAAATCTTCCATGTTGATATCAAAGACAATCTCGATCATGGTACATGTAGGCATATTTGGCTACAGTTTTTCCTGATAAGAGGAACTGAAGGACATTGTGACCTTAGTGTTTATTAGCTCGTATTTAACAACAGTGGCGGCTCGTCCATAGGCACTGCGGAACTGCAGCACCCCCAAAAAGAAAAGAAAAAAGAAAAATGAAACTAGAAGCATGCCTAAAATTGCCGATACCTAAAATCGACGTATAGAGCAGAATAATGTTTTACTCCTTTCAAACTGACAGTCCAAAATTTGACCAATAGGCACTGTTGTGGCGCCCTGCAGTTAAGTTATGGCACTTTTGTGCTCCTCAGTTCCAGTGGCGAGGCATTTGCTTTCTGTGCGTATGTGCATGCGCACGCGCACGTGCACATAGAAAGCTGCACACCAGGCTACGAGGAGAAAAGAGCGCTGTCCCTCTGACAGTGTGACAGATTTACAGAGTGCCACCCCGTACAAAAATAATGTGCAAAAAATGACCAGAAAAATATCCCAGTGCATTTCCTGTAGAAATTTGATACAATTGAGGAAGTCTACATAATTTACAAAATTGCGCATGTTCCATGCACGAGCGCCTCTAATAACCAAATTTGCTAGGGGACAGCCATGCAGTGTCGTCCATATAGCTTAAGATTGATTTTCGTTTTTTTGGAACGAATTTTTTGGATATATGGAAATTTTAAAGTGAGTTTTTGAAATATGGGAGTAGAAATTCCACTTTAAAAACGTGTGGGCAATTTTATTTAACCAAAATGGCGTTTTAGTTGATCACGTGCGGGGAGTTCTGCTCATGCGCAAGACCGGAAGTAGCTTAAAATTCTGACTTTAGTTATGCCTCGTATTAAAAGTGTGACAATTCATGACATTCTTGATAATTTTTTTTGGGAATTCTGTGACTCCAACTTAAGAGAATTGAAAGAAAGTACAAGAAATGTAAAAACCTCCCTAAGCTGATACCTCCCTAAGCTAATAAACCTCCTTCAGCATACTGAAACATACTTTTCTGCAGAGGCATTGGCTAAAGTCTGGTCCTTCGTTTGAAAGGAGTCGCTAAAAATGTTCTGGAGCAGCACCCCCACTAATTTTAGCTACGAGCCGCCACTATTAAACAACTTCTACCATTGTGCTTCATTTTGAATCATGTCTCCATTTTTCACATTTTTTCTTCTTCTGCTGATTTGACACGACTTTAATGGACGTGGTTGTTAATGGTTTTGTTGCTTTCCAAAACTGACAAAAAGCATTTCTGATGGCTGTCACGATTAATGATCTTCCAAGTTATACTTTCAGGGAATTTAGAAGAAAAAAAAAACAGTTTGGTTGTACCTTGAAAAACATATTCAGTCAGATATTCTATGTATTATCGTAAACACGCAGAGTTTAGGCACCTTTTGACATAAGGCACTTGCCTTGTGTTCATATCCACTCGAGATATAGCATTGGAGTAGTGGGCAGAGCAGGTTTAACAAAATACAATTGATTATTGCATGTAGAATGTGCTCATAAATAGTCATACATGAACATAAAAGCTCTAATTTGTGCTCAAATGGCGATAAGATAGCTGCAACAAGGAAAATGTAGACCGAATCCATGGTTGTTCAGTGTAGAATACAACCTGTATTACTGAAATTGGTAAAGTCTTTCAATTGCTTGTATTAATTTAAACCATGGACTAAACTCAGGGTTTATTTGTTATAGCTTTTGAAGTAGAACACTTTTTTGGCATTAGCAAAAAAAGTTACATAATCCGCATTGTCTGAAGAATTCGTGTTTAATTCGGTACGATAATAGCGCTGAAATATTCATGGTCTATCTGATGAATATTTTCATGATCGATAAGCGAAATAATCATGACAGGTGTATGGAAGATGGAAAATCCTATTAAAATTGCATCGTATATGCACCCTCTGTTTCTAGCAAGCAGTTGGCCTTGCTCATAACTTTCCTCATTTCGCTTAACACGAATATCATTGATTTTCGTCGAGTAAGGCAATATTATCGACCTTTTCCTTTTGAGTTTAATATTGGGTTGAAACCACTTGATAAATGGGCCTCTGTATTGCCTGATGTAACACGCCTTTTCGTACATGTTCGACATACCTAAATAATTCATTAACTTATGTAAGTTAACAACGCCTTGTCGACGATGCCAAAGAACTATTGGTCTTCTTAAAGACAATGCATTTAAATACAGACTGCATTAACGAAATATTTGTCTTTGGAATTGAATTTTGGTTGTACGTTTGCCTGTGTATGAGAAAAGTAATATTCTGTAAGTTACTTGATTTTCTGAGAAAAATGAGATGGAAGGCTGTGTTTCTTAAGTTTATATGCGAAATATAGCTCTAAATTTCCAAGATTCTTGGGAAGTTTTTTAACATAAAAGGGCATGACCAATCTATGCAACCCAAACAAAATGCCAGAGACCTCTAGAAATTCATAATATAATATTGCCTCACTGGTTTAACAGTTAACTACTTCCAAAGAAGCTTATCAAGTGTTGATAAAGCTGTTTGCTTTCAGTTTATCTAAAGGTGACAATGCTAGGGTTTATTTATATAATATTGTATTTGTACTGTATTTGTTATATAGCGATATGTATACAATCAACAAACAGTAAGGTATCTTAGATTCAACCATGACTGCATGGTATCTGTAATTTTTTTTCGTTATCCCAGAGTTTTCATGTTATTAATAGGATCAAATTTAGACTCGAGTTAAAGTACAAACTTATACTTTGTAAACAGATTTGGACATCGCCGTATATTTTACCAATAAGATTTAATAGAGACTTAATTAAATGTCATCATTTGATATCTTCAACATTTGTATTAGACAATGTTGTGAAAGTTGAGGCATGAATGAATGGTATTTTGTATAAAATATGTCCTAATATATACTATTTTCACCTTTCTCGTATAAAATAATATAACACCAGTACGCCTTTTATACATGCAGATGAATAATGGGACACAATTTTGTAAATAATAGTCTGCTTTCACCTATCCGTGACCACTTCGTTTTCTTCAACAATACATGTATATTTTTTGCTAGTTTTTATTTCGCATTTTACCGGTTATATGGGTTTTGGATGTAGCCTTGCATCATTAAAATTCTATAGTCTGGTCTTTTCAGACCTCTCGGAGTATTAATTCATAAGCATCATTGCACAAACTAAACTTAAAAACACTTGAATTATTCGGAATTAGTTTGTGAATATTCTCGGAAATTTGTGAAATGTCAAAGTAGTATTTCCAGCTAACATATTTCCAGTAACACACTAGACTTCATTGCAGCTGATGCGCAGATGTCTCATTTTGCAATATACAATTAAGTTATTTAGAACTAATTAAATGTAATAGTTCAGTATCTAGCTAAACCGTTTATTGATTCAGCTATTATGACAGTTGAATGTGCGTATCTGCTTCTCAGTTGCAGTTTTGTTCAAAATATTTACAAATTGTTTTTGTGAGGGGTTTTAATATATATATTATATATATATCTATATTTTTTAAATAATCCAACAGAATCTAGAAACTGCAGTGTGTTTTCACGAAAATAAATAAATCCCATAATTTTTAGTTAACTATAGATTTTGATTCAACATTGATTCAATAATATTATAAGCCTGAACAACCAGCTTTTTCGAGTTTTTATTTATTTTGTTTATAATTATTTTCAGGGTACTATACGATGAAATACAAAGGCCAATTTTATGATAAGAATGATAATTTTACTGCGTCTGCATTATCAGGTAGCCACACCGAGCCGTATAAGGTAATTTCTTTTCTAAAACAATTAATTTGTACTTTTAAAGAGTTTTGGGAAAATTTAACCATCACTACCTGTAATCAGGGTGTTGATGAGCCCTACACAAATTATCAGATATGATATACAATTTGAGTTAATCACAAACATTGAACGAACTTTTGTTTTAAAAAAATAACATTTCTGCACTTGAACTGGAAGAAGTTCAAGCATTTTCTCCACGCATGCGCCAGTAATGATGCACGTGGCATCTGCAAAGTGTAGAGCATTCACTGCTATTTCGTTGAAGTACCTTTGAAGTGCAAGGAAATGATTATTTATATATTCAACAAGTGTTATTTCCCCTGATGCTGATTCAACAATAATCGACTATTCATTAGAATTAAATAAAGCTGGTGGAATTTGTTGAAATGATTTTAACACACCATAAACACGTTAACAAGAAATCAACAGTTAAATGTGTTGCGGCACACCTTATCTGTTGTTTATATTTTGATTCTAAGAACAGCCAAGCAACGTAAAAATGCAAATATAGAGAGACGCGCATAACGAATTTTGTAATAAATCTTTCATATTCAGCTTACATTAAATCTAATCTAAAATTTGTACATGTCCTTATTGACCAGCTGTTACTTCAGAGACTGTTGCATTGCAGTATAACTTACTGTATAAACACGGCAAAATGCTATTCGGAGGTGACATATATGTCTGTCAATATTTTGAGGTTACCGTCTTTGGAAGTTGCTAAGTAACACCGGATTGTGTAAATTTTTAAGAATTTTAGCGACGTTGAATTCAGGAGAAATCTTTGAAACATTGATCTTGTTACATTTGCAAATACATAGTTATAATGTGAAACAAGACTAGTTCATATAAAAATGATGCGATTCGTTGACACTACAGTATTATCGACAAATGTAATGTGTATTATTCCCTCGAAAATGTGTTATTACATCTGCCAAAGAGCCGAATAATTATACTTGTCCACAGTATGAGAAGTTAGTAATTTTCTAACTCAAGTTTCAAAACAGGAATTGATTTTCCACATCTATTTATCCATATCATTCTTCTTCGATATGCATTACTACCAACTACATGCACATCCTCCACTACTAGTGCTAGTGGGTGTTACAAATCCATATTATGGCCCTTACCCCAGTTGCATGGAACCCAGCATTTGGAGCATGGGATAGTTAGGATCTTTGTAGATAAAAAGCTATCCAGAACAGAACTAGCCTACATGTATATGTATGTGCAAAGGCGACAACAGGCCATAACTATTTTGGATTCTGTAACTTACATATTTGTACATTAAGTGCAATGAAATCTGTCAAGTGTAAGAAAAATGAACAATTAGACTTACTGCAAAAATGGCATTCTGAAGGCCGAAAGGTATTGGGGTGAGCCTGGTGACGGCAATGACACGAAATGTCTGCGGTCCTCCGAGGACGTTGAGGGTGGCTGCCAGGGCCCCATTGAGGGCCAGCTTGGAGGCCACGTAGTGGGACAGGAAGCGCTTCATGACGACGTGGGCCAGGGCCATGCCGAAAAACACAGCGACGATGACGATGATCAAGCCCCCAAAGACACCGTAGATGTAACCGCATGCCACGTTCAGCAGGATGTAGCCCCACATGAAGGGGAAGGAGACTATGGCGAAGAGCAGCAGAAATAGGGCCAAAACGATCAGTTGGTTCTGTTCCTCAAGCCACAGAAGAACGTACTTGATGTAGTCTCTCCCAAGGAACAATGCCACACATACCAAGAAGATGACCAGTAGGGATAGCAACATGCCCTGCCAGGAGAAGGCTGGGGCCGGACGGGTAGGTCGCACCGACACCGGACCCACCTCCTCATCATCATCCTCCTCTTCTACCTCCACCTTGCGAGGGTCAGGATACTCGCTCTTCCATAGCCAGTCGTTGTCCGTCAGGGAACGCTTATGGGACAGGCCTTCCTCATAGTGAACCATGATGACATATCGCCCCGGTCACTGAAGTAGCACGGGACAGGACGCTACGGTGAAAATATAGTCCATGATTCGGCTTGGCAGTGTAGGGTTAAGCGACATCAGCTGGCAAGAACATCTGAGTCTACAGCAGTGGCAGTGGAGTATGTCAGCATAAGCAATCCAAACACAGAGACAGCTGCCATGAGGATCAGCACTTCATCAACACGCAAATTCGGACTGCGAGGATTTCATTCACGTTTCAGGGCGTTGATCTGGCACTTCTGTACTGACGAGTAGCAAGTAGCACAGTGCGCTTGCTTGCTGTAGATGTGGTGATCCAAACTGTGCTAGAGGGCGTTCGTGCCAGGTTTTTACCAGCGCAGGTTGGTAACTTGTTCTAGCTAACTTCTGTATGTCCGATAACATGACAGCTGTTCTGACCTGGAACAGAGCTTGTCAAAAAAGTGGATTGTTCATCCCATGAGAGCTGTTTGCAATAAAATGTTTTTTGGTCCATAGTTTTGATTTGTTTTCTTTGATGTTGTTATCATGGTACATACTAATGCAAATGATTGATTTTTACTCCATAGTTATACATGTTCTCTGTCAAGGTCAATAACGTTCAGGCGGTATAACACTTGATGTTTTCAAAGTTGAATTTATACAATTCAAATTGTCTCATTTGAAAGATATTTAGTACATTTGACATTGATAGTAATTATATTATGTGTATATTTGCAAATTATCCCATATATCTTCTCACTTTTGCGAATGTATAATAAGTTTTGAAACTTTTCACATCCGAACAATTGTAATATTTCTTGGATTTTTCCTGAATATTTACAGTTGATGAAATTGGCGTTATGCTGATCCTGCGGGTCCAGTTTGGGTTCTCAAGTATTTCCAAAATGGCCGCGAAGAAATTTTAGTGACTATAATTCTAACTTTTATAGCTATAAAACTTGCATGGTTTTAGAAGAATATTTTCTAAATTGCAATATTCAAATTTTGTCATGTACCAAAAGAATTACAATTGTTTTAGAGTGGATAGCGATATTCATGTACACGAAAATGGCGAAAATTGGAAATATCAAATCCAACGAATTACACTTGTTATAGTAAATAAAATTCTTTATTCTCTTGATTTCGAGATGAAAAATTCATTTTGTAAGGGTGTCCTTGATAAATTCCGGGAAAAACATGAATAAATAGTGATTTTTAAGAGACATGGTATTGCAAATTTACTTTTGGCGGGAAAAACTAACCTATGTTGTCATGTTAGCAGCGACATCTAGTGTTAAACTAGATTTCAAGGCATTTCAGTTTCATTTCGAAGTATGTCAAGTCTTTGATATGCAACTAAAAGCGTGTTGATCAATTTCGATAAGAATGCTTTGTACCATACTCCAAAAATCCCCATATTTGGCAGGTTATGTAAGCTTTCGGACGTTTAACTAGCGAAAAATCGTGTATAGACTTGCAAAATAAATTAGCGCCAAATTTGCAAATTTATTATTTAGCTATGTATGTGTATATTAACTTTTCATTTTAAATTTCATGCGCTGTAACGCAATTTGACGAGTGACATTAGCACTAAAAAAGTCATCTATTTCAGACTAGGGCAATGTTATTTGGGTCATTCAGTCTGTTTTTAGATTATCGTTCCCTGTTTTGGTCCTCTGCCGAGATTGACTGAAAGCACATTTTTTTTATCAATTGCACGGAATTAATTCGGCTAAACGGTGACTAGATAAATGTAATTTTTATTTAAAAAAGTACACACAAATTAATAAATACAAGAGCATATTGAGTAAATATCGACATTAAATGTCGCATTGTATAAAATAATCCATATAAATATTATCACAAACTGATCGAGCTGGCCGCAGTAAATATACGATCCCTATACTTGAAGTGGTTAATAGAATAAAGACGTACATTGCAATAACAAATGTTACGAGCTAAATTTACTTCATGATGCCACTAAGGAGAAATAGTTTTGATAAGTAACTCTTTGGCTTCAGTTTTTGTATAAGTACAATGCCACTTTGGTATAAAGTTATAAAAAGTCTGCTGTCTGCAAGGCACTTTATAGCCCATGTAGACTATCTCCAGAGGCGAACCATCTGCGAATTCATTTATAATTGAATTTTAAATTAAAAGTTGATTGACAGTTAATGTTTAAAGATAGAAAATTTGCTTGAAAAAATACGTTATGTACTAGAAAGTCAGATCATCTTATAAAAGATAATTGAATTTGTCAATATCGACTAAATATTGCGCTTTGAAACTAACATTGATTAGCGGGCTGAATGCACCAAAGTTTTGTTATAATGCAATCGATTTAGAATATTATGGAAATATCAAGATCTAAAAAATTGGTTGTTCAGCGATGGTTTTCTGTTCAAACATAAGCTCATCACGAGCCATCAAATTGGCATCCAAGATGATTCGACAATACACATTTTGCGCTTTTTTTACTGTAACGTTTTTCATGTATCATGTGAAGACTGCCACACGTCGAATTATTAACCATTTCCTCTGCGGCTTTGTGACCATGATACGGATGCACTGGATCTCAGCCGGCAAACCGGTGACATTCACTGTCCCGCTTGCAAAATGTGCAGCCACTTCGAAGTGAAAACAGCCGGCCTGATTCGGTGCATTGAGTTTGACGAAGCGAGGACTGGTCAAGAGGACCCCATGCTGCAAGTAGTCCAGCGTGGCAGGCAAGCCGGTAACGACAACGACCTGGGAAACCTTGATCGGGTTCCGGAAGACGATATCGTACGTATCTCCTTGTCTGGGAATTCCCCAAAAGAAACTCAGGTTGGTGGAATAGGCCAGGTGGGGCAGGTAGCGGTCGAAGGTCTGGATTGTGGTGAAGACACGTGCCGGAGGATTGACGATGTAGAACTCAGGAACGTCGCCGGGAAACGCTTTGTCCATAAGGGGCTGCACCTTGTCGTTGAGCGTGGAATAGAAGCCGACATGCTGGAACACGGATGGAACCCGTTGGAGAAGGTTTGATTTTTCGTCACCCGGGACCAGCATCTCGAAGTATCGCAGCACGAGGAAGTCAACTGGCTGGATGGCATAAAACAAGTGTACGAATTGGGCAATTCTGGGCAAATGGTAAGACTCGAATAACATGCCGATGATCAGAAAGCTGGAAAAGTGGACGGTGAGCCAAGAGCCGGGCTTTTCGCTCTCAATCCTGTTTCGTATCTCGGTTAAGTAACCTTGCAAGCAAATCACGTCGTCTTCCATTATCATGTAGTAGCGGGACAAGCCAGCCGAGAAATTGAACAGGTACGCAAAGTCGATGGCCTGCTTGGCACGCCAGGAAACTCGCTCCGGAGGATCGTCGTAAGTCCTCCGTAGGTTTTTCAGTGCCGGATAAATACCCGGAAGCGTCTGTGTGACTAGAAGAAAGCCAGACTCCACGTGAGGACGGAAGTGCTCAGATATGTTCTTGGACATGTGAATACGAGTCGAGACCTCCGCATCGCAAAGGCTCACCACAATTGTTACACCGTGGCGCTCCTCTGTTGTTGACTTATCAATTAAGGAGCGCAGGGTCTTGAATAAGTAGTCGCCTCTGTCTCGGTGGACACTAGAGATCCCAATTGTCAAGTAACCTGTGCCAAAGGGAGAATTACAATTTAGGAGGGTTATTTCTGCACGTTTAAAAAATTCCCGATGCCTCTTATCTCTACAAGCAATACGACTATCCTGATTTGTTCACCTTGTTGAGTACTTTGTTTTCCAAGTATGATTTTTCGAAATTCCCCACTTTCGTCGTATAATTCTGGATGAAGATGGCTTGCAACTTAAAAGCAATGTTGGAATAAGTTTTCTTATATAAATGCAAGTGATATTCTGTTAATGTGGAAATAAAGTTTACAGTGCTCACCTTCCCCAGATTTCCTTGCTAAATTGGCGAGTTTTAACGTGTTTCTCCATATGCTAATTACCATTAGCGTGAGTGCAAGAAAACTAATTGCTAAGCTTAATTTTAGAATAAATCGGCTGTTAAATAAGCTGTAATGTCGACGGAGCATCTTAATTCAACAGATGGACTGGATGTTAATGAGAATACATTTTTCATCGTGTTATATTTCAGTAATTAAACTTATATAATGTAAGTCAAGTGCATGACCTAGAACTGGAGTAACCTTCTCATATTTTTCATTAATTTCCTGTTTAATATTTCTTGGTATTTATTTCACATTTATTGCATTGAACTGGCAGTTTTAATTCATACAGGTAGAGATCAGCTATAATGGGTCAGCTTAAATTCAATGCATTGCACAAATCAATATGTTCGAACTTGTTCATATCGTGCAAAGTTAGGTGCAAAACATGCCAATAGTAAAATAAAAAAACATCCAAACAAACAAAGGAAGCAAAAAGTTGACCATCAGATAGCTAGCCAATCCATACAATAACAAAGGATGCTAGGCTGCTGCCATCTAGCGAGTATAACCCCTATTAAATTATTCACTTAAAAAAAATGTAAGGTGAAAAAGTTAAACTCCTATTGTCAATTTGAATGCGTTGAACTGATGTACTAGATAGTAGTGGTAAACAATAGTTAATAAAGAGCATTAACATTTTATGCATTTGAGCTGTAAACTTACTGGAAAAAATAAATTCAAGCATATTTAAGGGATTATCTCTTACATTGTCAAGGACTCCCTTTCACAATCCAAGTCATTTCCAAAGGGTCTTACACTTTTTTTTCAAGTTTGAAAGTATAACTTTTTTGGTTTTTATATCGGATTTGTACAAATTAACGGAAACACGCATCAACTGATGCTTAACACGAATTTAAAGTATAATTCCAAACAAGCTCAAAATTCAAGTATATTCCCAGACTTTCACAATTTTCGAGGCCATCGAACACACATTCACGTTTCATATAAAACTTTCACTTTTATTATCTTTTCCACATCTACAGAGAAGTCTTGAGATTTACCTGGGCATATAACCCATTTTATTCATATTGCCTGTCCTTCCCAGAGCGATCGAGCATTTGAAGCCGTGTACGTCGTTCGGGTTTGAATATCTCGACGTCCAGGTCGCGATATTTGCCGATCCTCATCCTTTCTTTGAATAGTTCGGTTTCCAACCAAGATGGCATTCCTCTCGGTTTTGGTAAACAGTTGGGGTATTTTGGTTTTGGAGGTTCCCCTTCAAATGGATGGACATTCTTAAAACGTTTCAACAATATTTCTTTTGCGATTTCTTGGGGATCACGATACTTATCCAAATATCTATGGAAAAAACCCGATATAAAACGTAATGCCATCTTTTGTACAACGAAATTGATATAGGAATTCCAGGTTAATGCTTACGTGTTAAAAGGTTGCCTGAAAGGAGTCTTCGTTTGTGGCCTGATGTAGGGTGGTGGATGGTCATATTCAAACATTGGCTCCCTCATTTCTGAAACGAGGAATCCTTACTTTAGTGTGGTTCGTAAGGTAAACGAGTTTTCCAGTTTCCACATAGCGTCTTGACTACTTACGCAAAACTTTATGAAAGAAATCTCTTAAGCTATCGTCGTATTGACTTTGGAAAAATGCTAGCCCGGCTGGGGTGATGAAATCCTGTTGCTCCTTGTAAAAATCGAACGTGCGGAACGTCCGCTCTTTCAAGCTGTAGCTATATGATATTCAATAAGTATTTGTAACTATACTACGATAACTTTCTGAAATGTCGGCTCAACGACATTGTCAGTTGTTCCATGAATTAATTATTTTGCCAACTTGGTTCTCATATTTGTAGACATATCACTTGGCTTGATATTTATGTTAACTTTTTTTTTATAGCATAGAATAGAAATAGAATAATTTACTGGATTATATCTGTTCAACTAAAAATATCGATTCGTTATGATCATCACACTGGTCTGTACTTTTAACAATAACATTCAGTAAACCTCGATACTAGATTACTTTATCCTTCGATATTTAAAAATGTTATCGTGATGTCAAAATGTAAATTCATGGAATATGTATAACAGCTTAGTTTTAAGTAGTATTTTATATATACGCTTGGTACGTACCACGGTGAGGGTTTTTGAAATTTGGAATAATCAATTCGATGCTCTTGTTTGTACAGGATAAAGATTAACCGATGAAACCCTGTGCCCTTTGGTGGAAACGGCTGCAAATAATCGCACACGACATCGCCTTTTTCAACATCACCACCTGGGATGTTACCTCTGGAAAAATGTAACAAAACGAGTTCATCTTAAGGTAATTATTGCAGTTTCTATTGTAGAACGGTGTCCTTGTTTTCGGCATGCGTTGATGATGAAATTGGTTTTTTTTTCCAAATTATATCTATCATGCACATACGATGGAAAAAAATTCTTCTGAATGTTCGTCATTTGCAACCGATGGAATATTTGTCCCAAAACAGGACTAAGTAATGAAGATATTAAATTTGAGGTACCGGCCGTTAAAAGTATTTGCGGCTGTATCACTGACATGGCCATGCAAAGGTTTCTTCTTTAAAAAAATCGTGCTGGAAGTCAATTTTGCCATTAAATGAAACCTACTTACACAAACCAATGTAAATATTCGGAGGAATTGTCCAAGAGATGGCCATCAGGATTGGACATCACTAGCGTCCAGAGCGTGTCTGGGTCTGCTTCAAAATAAACGCGTGGGGCATTTTTGGCCTGAAAAATAAGCGGGGAAACCATTGAAATTATCCATTTCAAGTTACAAGATGTTTACCATAACATGCCTAGCCCACCTAAAAGCAAGGAACAAGCAATATCCAATCATTCTGGAAAAAAAACAAACCTCCGAAGGTGCGACGTGATTCCCTCTGAACACTGGCGTTACCAGCTGGTCGTCGTAGTCGTACTGGATTTGCAACCGAACCTGAGGCAGAAAATGAGCGTCATTGAAGAGATCATGAAATATCCCGTAGTGTTTGGCAATGGTCAAAGCAGCCTGCTTCCCATCAGAAATCTCCCATTCGGCCCTGACTTCGTCCAATGGGATTTTTACTAAATATCATTGCAAAAACTTCCAGAATTAATTTTTCGCAGTAATGCATCAAATCGAAAAAAAAAAAAAACAAAACGTGACGGTATACGGACATGTTCGTAGCCTGGCAGACTTTTCGAGGACGTCATTGGATTTTTGCTTGCGAACAAAGTCCTTCATCCTGAGATCAGACCGTTTGGATTTGGTCGAACTATCTGGCAGCCCTATGTCAATCGGTTTTGCGAGTTCCGAATCTTCCGCATTCAATTCTGTATGGGTTATATAATCATTAATAATAGCCTGGCTACATGCCTGCTTTTCGATTTTTTTTACAACGGATCCTTATCCCATCAACATCTGCTTACTTTTGAGAACATCATTCAAGCTTTCCATTTCTCCTGGATGCCGTCCTGGTGGTCGGTAATCTACTGAATCATAGCCTGGCATATCTGCAACATACGAATAAACAAATTTGAGTTCAGACCCTAGCTACATGAGGATGTCGCATTTCTCAGAGTACTAACAATGTAAAGCTTCTTGGACTGTTTTCACATTTGCAGGCCATAGAATGTCGAAACTTTTTCCTCTTATATAACGGCAGTGACTAGCAAAAGGCTGAAATTTCAAACACCGTTGATAACGAGTGAACTTCCATAAAGCTGTAGCCATTTTGCTTTCGGAGCACGGATAAACGAAGAATGTTAAGTGCTGCCATCTATTGAGATTACACGTAACGTGACACGCGAGCTTAAAAAACCAGCAGTTTTTGATTATCAAAAAAATTAAACTAAATCTGCCTTACGATTATTGAAATGAGAGGCACAATTGTATATCATTGAATTTATTCATTTTTTTGTTTTTTGGTATTTTCAAGGCCGGTCGACTTCGTCACATTGTACGTCCAGGCACCATTTTTAAATCATCGTGGACAACGTGTGATCGCCAAAAACAATGGGTTTTTGGCTTTTTTCGAACATTGTATTTGAAATGTTTGAATTTTGACTTCGGATTATGAAAGAGAACGTCATTTGACTTCGAAAACACCAATCACTGTGACAATCGAGCAATAATTATCCGAAATACAGCGTTTTTAATATTAATTTTTTTTATTAACTTCGATGTATTGAGAAAATTACACATTCACTCAATGTCTTCCACCCAAAATATATTCAAAACGCTGAAACTTGGTAAATTACCACTATTTTCAAAGTTTCTTCACTTCCCAAACATAATTGACGTCCTCTTTCAGAATCTGTCATAAAAAACACGATTTTGTAATTTATAACATCGCGAAAAGCGGAAAAGCAACGGTTTATTTTTTTTTTCTGGTTGTTTTTGAAAAATATTTATTGTTGTCTTATTTTTAAATTTATATTTAAAAAAATGTTAAAATTTATAGGCTTAAAGAAAATGCAAATTGGTATGTATTGTTAAAGAAATTGCCTAAAAAAGGCACATCATTCCGCGCCCTCTTGTAGATATTATTTCATTTTAAAATACACTTCTCGGAGAAATATCTCTAGCTGGCACCCGGAGAAGATGGCGGAGTGGTGAAGACGGCCAATGTGTGCATGTTCGAGCCAGTGGTAGAGACGAGCTTATTTTAATAATATAATATAAAAACCGGAAGTTAATTAAGGGAGTGGATTAGCGTCCAATGCAACAAGAACTGTAATTAAGATGGACCAAGAATTGACGGAGATACAGCGGTTTGAAGGTTTTTAAAAGTTTCAAATGATGGGTGGCGCCATCTAGTGACAAAAGTGTCAACTAAAATTTTTAATTTTTATAAATGTTCAATTTTTTTAAAAAAATATGAAAGAGGGCATCGTTATCTTTCGAAAACAACAAACGGTTTAAAAAACAACCAATTTTCCCGAGATACAGCGCTTTAAATTTTTGGGGTGGTGGTGGTATAACCGAGCTGTCAATCATATTTCAAGGAAATCTTTAAATCGCTGTAACTCCGCTAATAATGACTCGATTATCGCAGTTTTGGGCTTTTTGGACAGTAAATCGCCCTCCTTTTCATAATCTGCGATAAAAACTGCTACTTTCTACAGAGATTTTTCTCCAGCACCAAAAAACCCGCAAAAATAATGATTTTTTCAAATTTTGATAACATTGACTTTTAAAACTCGTTTTTTTACTGCAGATTATGAAAGATGAGACGAATATCATTCTAAAACAGCAAACAGCCCTAAAATAAAGCCATTATTAGTCGAGAAACAGCGCTACGAATTTTGGGGGCGTGGTTTAGCAAAGCAGTTTTTCATTTGTCGAGTAAAGCTTAAAAACGCTGTTACTCCGTTAATAATCACTTAATTTTCGTGGTATTTGCTGTTTTAGACTGCAAACGAGCTGCTCTTCCATAATCTGCATTCAAAACGACGCTCTGACAAATAGATTTTTTGAGCATTGAGTTTTTAAACTTGCTTTCTTGTTGCAGATTATGAAAGAGGAGGTTAATTGGCGTCCAATGCACCAAGAACTGTAAAGATGGACCAAGAATTGACGGAGATACAGCGGTTTGAAAGTATTAAAAGTTTAGTATATTCTATTTGCGCCGTCAAGTGGCGGAAATGTTAACTAAAATTGCAAATATTTTGAAATATTTTATTTCTTAGAAGAATATGAAAGAGGGCATAGTTATCTTTCGTAAAGATTAAACAGGGTGAAATACAACCGATTATTAGCCGAGATGCAGCACTTTTAAGTTGTGGGGGCGTTGCAAAAAGGTGCGCTCAAAAAAGGTGCAAAAGGTTACTGCGATGGGGCATTCGTGTTTTACATGTAATGTGTCCATTAATCACCAGGCTATTAGCTAAAAAAACAGGCCTAAGTTAGCCAACTGTTAGCCCTGCTGTCATAAACAGGCAAACATGTGTTGCATCTCCGCAATGCGAGATAGCCAACAATCGGAAAACTATTTATTGGGGAAATAAAATCCACAACAATGCAATATTAACAAACAAATTTAAATAAAAAAGTAGTTATA
>JAQGBW010001046.1:0-30185 GCA_034698625.1 Julus scanicus | reverse complement strand
TCCTCACATCATGTTCCCAACCCTACACTGGCCCCATCTCAGCGCTGTATCCCTTAGCGGCGTTTTCCCTTATCAGGGGATAAATACTCAATAAAAAAAAAAAAAAAAAAAAACACACCAATGAAAGCACGGAGCAAAAGCAAGGTTTTTAAAAAATTGTTTTCGATAAAATTTAGCTTACCAAAGTTTTCCTCTCAATGTTTAAACAAACTTCTAAGCATTTTGAAACATTTCCCCCAAATCCAAGAAAAAATCTGGAGGCATAGACGGTTGTAAGTTAGAAATTACGTGACGCAAGTTTGTCAGCAACTCATACGGTGGTATTTAGACCTCTGCTTTTGGAAGTGTGCTCCCGAAACATGTTTTCATGTTTCACGTTTACATGTTTTCTGCTTTTGCTCGGTGCTTTCGTTAATGTGGACCCATCTTTAGTAATTTAGACTAATACTACATTGAATTTCTGCGTCGTACCACCCTTCACAATGCTGCCAGTTCTGTGCTGCTACAGCTCTCATACATATTGGGAGAGAACTGATCTGTCCCCTTCTTTTGCACACTCTACTATTTCACCCTTTGTCGCCTTTTGTCTGCACTCTAACCTCTGTCCCCATCATCATGCCACCACCTGATCATTTCTCTTATTTTTTTGTCCTTCCTTGTCCAGTGCTAACTAGGCTGGGGGGCCTGTATTGGGTTACTCAGCCTGTCCATGGTCCTCTTTGTCTTGCGTATTTTTGCAATATGCAAATATTGTCTCCACCGGTACACCAATTATATACCATTATGGATCAATCTGTTAACAACAACACTAAATTCATTAGTCTTTTCTTTCTATTGGTATGATGATGATGATCATAAATTAAATTCCATAATTTTCAACTGTAAAAATTGCATAAGAATTTAATTAAGATTTTTTGAGAATTTGGATCATTCTTGAAAAATTTGAAAATATGCTGAGAATTAAAACATTACAAATGCATGGAAGATGGAAATGGGAAAACAAGACTAACAACCAAAAATCAATTTATTGAAGACTACATGTATATTCTAGATTTATACAAACAATTATTCAAGCTGGTATATCATAAATCCATAAAAATATGACATATGTAGTACAAAATTCATGTTAAATTGTCTGCTTGAATACAAGGGAGTGTAAAGTATGTACAAGTATGCCTCAGTGTGCCTCGACAATTTTAATGTAGTTCAATTTTTTGTGCTGAGAAAAATTGAAAAACACTGCTACGTGTCGGTTGTCGTCAGGCGGCCATCTTAACACCATCAATGGACTCTGAAATAAAAAATAATCCTACAGGCGTTGGATATATAAGAGAAGAAGGGAAACCCTAATCTGGCCACACTTAAATGTAATTTTGCCAGACCCATTTGAAATGGTCATTTGGCAAGGAATTGCTTCGAGCATCATCAGAATGAAGAAAGTCTTCGTATTACTTTTGAATGGCCATTGGCTTAGACGTTTGGCCACCTATATTAGTTTCCATGCTTTTTTTCTGTAGACTTTTTTGGCAAAGGTATTTATTTCATCACTGTCTTTGCCATTGAACAGGAAGTGCTAAAGAAGTGTGCCCCACAAGGAAACACTAACCTTAATGACATTTCTTAAACTTTTTCATTGTGTCTAACTCTTAAAATTACTTCTTGATGACACCCAGATGTTTTAAATTTTACATGTAAAATGTTTCTCTGGTTCTGTAGATTTTTCTGGCTACTTTAAGAACTTTGAAGGCCTACTACTTAGTAAGGCTTCCAAAAATGACCAGTTCTTGGATCATTTATGACCATATGTCGTTTTTCCATCGTGAGTGTACTTAAATACGGCAGTATTTTGTACGGTGAATGCTAAAGCTCAGTCTACACTATCCAAAAACATGGAGCAAAAGCAATGTTTTCAAAACATAATTCCAAAAATGTTTGTTCACTAATTTCCAGTCTGGATGTTTCAGCAAACTTTTTTGGTTTTTTGGCGGTGGGGATCGATCAACGGGAAGAAATGTTTTCAGTTCACGGCGCTTGTATGCTTCCATAGGTCTACGGCAGTGATCCTGATTTCTACACTGTGAGCCAAAAAAAAAAACGATGTCAAAAATAAAAAATGGACTTCTCAGTCTATTCTCAGGAGCCCTTCTCAGGAAATTCTTTCAAAAACTTTCTTGCACTAAATTTCTTATATTTGCGTAAAAACTTTTCTTGCAAATTTGCTATGATTGAGCAGACGGATTTGTCGGCTGTGCCACCCGCAGGGAAATCAGTGAACTAAAAATTATGCTGACGTGCAGCGCCACCTACATGAGGGAAATTTAAAAGATTAGTAACAAAAGTACACAACTGGAAAATTTCATTAAAATTGTATTTTTAATTAAGTTACAATGAGTTATATTTTGGCATCGGTTTTTTTTTGTGCTCACGGTGTACATATGAAAACTCGAAACCATGTTTTTGAAAACATGTTTCTCCTATAATGTTTTCAGAAACTCTGCTTTTGCTTTTAGTGTAGTCTGGATCTACCATAAACTAAGTGCGTTAATAGGGGAGATCGATTCCTTTAAAGGATATAAGAAGGCGTGTTAGACTGGCCACCCGCCAGGGGGCGAATTTGCATATATTAGCGCCTGATTCTCACATGGCATTTCGTCCATTTGCGATTTGTTCCCGTCACGCTACTTCCTTCCTTGTTCTCGTCCACCATGTTTGGCCTTTGACCTCTTGGGCCGTTTCTTTCCTACGAATATTGACGTTTCAATAGGGACATTTACTGGGTTTCATGTCCAATTTCCACGCGTACTAACACCTGCACTGGACATGTGATAGTGTACAAGGGTCAGCGACTCCTCCCCTGTGGACACTCAGATGCATGGAGAATTCAGAAATCACCCTGGTGACACCACAATACAAAATGAAAATTACTTTTTGAATTACGGTGTGCTTTGTGTTGTGTTCATTTCTAATTTATGTAATACCTTCTCTCCAAAAAATAACTCTTAGCATTAAATTTAATGAATAGGAACTTAAACTGAACAACCTTAAAATTTAGAATATTTATTGTTTTGACAATCAAATAAATGCCACATATGTTTGTCAATGTTGTCAGCAAACCCATTTATGAAACATTTATGTAACCTCCTACTCGGCATTTACTACCTATCATAAGTAGAAATTTCATGAACATTTCCAGGTGACATGCACTACAGAAAACACGAAACAGAAATAAAGTTTATGCAAACCAAGTTGTCGAAACATGGTTTCGTTAACATATTTCTATAAAGATGTTTGTCCAAATGTATCTGTCCACATCAAGAAAGCATTTAAAAAGGCAGAAACTGTTTGTGAGGTGAATATCGTTTTTGTGTTCATCGTAAGAGCACTAGAGGAAACATACACAAACACATAAAACATACATAAGAAACACTGAAACAAAGTTTCCAGCATGTTAATCGAAACATGTCTCGCAAATTCCTTTGAGCCAGACCGCCTCTTAAGCGATCGCCAGGAAACATCGAAATGTGTCAGAAAATGGATGTTTTTCGACACATGTTTCACAAACATTTCTGGATACACCAAGGTAGCATGTGTATTTTTCATGTGCATGTTTCATGTTTGTAAATGTTTCATTTGGTGCATATACACCTTTTGATCTTCACCGCCTCTTAAGCGATCATCGAAATATTTCACGGAAACACTTTTTTAGCCAAAAGTTTGCTTTAACTGGTTTGCAGAAATATCACAAACATATTTGCAAAACCGTTTCTGTATAAAGGCCTTGGTAGGAGCGCCTTGACCAGGAAAATGTTTCATTTGATCTGCAGGCACAGCCTCTTGAGCGATCACCGAAATGTTTCATGGAAACACGTTTTTTTGGCCAAAAGTTTGGTGAAACTTGGTTGTCTATAGGCATGTTGCTGTTATAGTATATTCAGTTAGACTGGAAAATAATAAAGTTTCGCCCATTTAATGGCCACTAGAGGTCTCTCCTGGTCAACGACTATGCCATTTAGGTTCTCCTTAGTTTATTGCCCGGCCATTGTTGATACAAGACCTTTAGAAATACTGTATATCTATAGGAGTTTTGATATAAAACTTAATGTTTATAAATGTTGGCATAAAAAAAGCGTTGTCAAGGCCAATTCTAACATTAGAGACCGGCAAGAACACCGAAGGCCCCCCTCTATAATTTCGAGGAACCTCCTAACTATGAAATATTTAATACTGGAACCTTAACAGAAATAAGTATACGCATGGAAAGACGTTGAAAATTACACGTTGATTCCTTCAATTGATGGGTGGGGAACATGAAATTTAATAGGCTGGCTCCTATCTCAGTGTCTGCTGTCTGTAGTCAAGGCTGTTGTTATACTAAAATAGTTTATGAAAAAATGATTCTATAGGGGCTTACAAATAGGCTAAGTAACCAGCCCATGACGTCATCGATACGTGGAGCACTATTAGTGTTCTGGTGCTTTAGGTGCCCATATCAATAGCATCAGAATTGGATATTTATTGATTTAGGGGCTATTCAGAAAGGACGTCTCCAAATTCATTCAAAAATTGACCCACCCATGTCCATTTTAGCAATTTTAGCCTTAGACATCCTCCCCCCTCATCCTCATATACTTCCTTAATTATTTTTAAAAGTAGGGTGTCCAGAAAATTTGTTGAAACAAACTAAGGCCCATCCTAAAAATTTCCAAGCACCCATCGCTGCCACTTCCACGACATTTTTCCAGATTTTTCTGATTACCGGAAATTTCCTGACCTCGAAGGGAAATTCCAGCATAAAATTGGCGTTTAACGCAAATTTATACATAATTCCTGACATTCCCGAGGTTTTAAAAATTCAAGTACATTTGGGACTGGGGACACATTTCTTCCGGGCTCCATTTCCCCTTTCATTGACTTTTAAAACTCAAACAGAAAATCCAAAAACTGGAAAATACCTTCATTAATGGATGTCCCTGATGCCTCCTCCCCCCCCCCCAACCCTCTCCCTTCCTCTCTCCATATGCCAGCAGCCCCTACCCCCTCTTGAGGACGTCTTTTTTGAATAGCCCTTACCTCAACATAACTTTACCCCAATATTACTGTGGCGCCACCTTTCATCACATAGACCCCTCTATAGATAAAAACTACCAAGTTTCCAAGTTTTTTCAGCTCTTGACACTCAAGTAAACATAAAATTGTGATGGCACACTGAACAAAGGGCTACAATTGTCACGGCACACCATGAGGCACAGGGTTATCCCATAAAGAAGTAGTGTCACTGATTTTTTTTCCAAAGCAACTTAGATAAATCTCCCCAGCAAAAAATGAAGATTCTGTTTGAAAAAAAATATAATTTGAAATTAGGGTAAATGCATTTTTCAGGTCTCCCAAATGAATACGTCAAAACATAGACCAAGTTGAGAAGGACAAATAGCCTCCTCCTCCCCATTTGCTAATGGCCTTGACACGTGACGTGCCGCCACTAGGACATGAGCGGGCCTAATGACCACCCCCAGAGGAGTCTGGGAAAAATGTCATTTTAGGTTATTCAACCGATTTTTTGGTCTGCCATTTTGTCTGAGTCAGCACATGTTCAAATCGCACAAATGTATTTCGGTATGTAATTTGCTTGGCCGCCATAATTACACGTGTTTCTTAGCTGCTTCAACTGTGCCTGCATTTATCTATGCATCTGCTATGTAATTTTCTGGCCTTTATTATCATTCATGGAAGAAGCACGAAATCCATTTTACAAAAATACGCATTGTTTTCTCGATGCCAACCAAAATCACCTTGGCATTTCTAGAGCTCGCTTTTTTTGTGCCACCCCCTTTGCAATTTTTGTATTAGAAGAGATTTTTTTTGCCCTACTCTTACCTCAGTTACCTATACTTAGCATTTCATTGGAATTTTCTAATACTTATTTATGCTTAAATCATTCTACGAATATGTACGGTAAAACCCGAATAAATTATGCCACAAGTGTTTTTAAAATTTCCATTTTTGACAATTGTAAAACTAAAAATTTATACTTTTGAAATATTTTTACGAGATTGAAAAAAAAAAAACACCTTAATCTTTAAAACTAAAAATGAACGTTATACAGATTTATTAACCGAAAAATATATATAATTAGATATACTATATACATTTTTATAAAATATATATATGATATTTGGTACACAATATACGTATATATATATTGAGCAAAAACAATTTTTTGTTCATTTTGGAACTAGTTTATAATTGTTAAGGATGGTGTGCTGCAAACCTTAATTTTTTTTTTTTAAATCACTACGTTATACAGATTTATTAACCGAAAAATATATATAATTAGATATACTATATACATTTTATAAAAATATATAGGATATTTGTGACACACAATATGAATATATATTAAGCAAAAACAATTTTTTGTTCATTTTGGAACTAGTTTACAATTGCTGAGGATGGTATGCTGCAAACCTAATTTAAAAAAAAAACACTATTAAAGCAAAATTCATGTTGTCGTTTTTTATATAAATATCTTTCTATGTATTTTTGACAATTGTAAAACTAATAATTTTAACATTTTTAACTATTTTTACAAGATTGAGAAAACACCTTATAATCTGTAAAACTAAAAATGAACGTTATACAGATTTATTAATCGAAAAATATATATAATTAAATATACGATGTACATTTTATAAAAATATATAGGATATTTATGACACAATATACATATATATATATATATATTGAGCAAAAACAATTTTTTTTTCATTTTGGAACTAGTTTATAATTGTTGAGGATGGTGTGCTGCAAACCTAATTTTTTTAAAAAAAAACACTATTAAATTAAAATGCATGTTGTCGTTTTTTATTTAAATGGCTTTCTATGTATCATTAAATACTACACTTTAATGCAATGGATTTGTGAAATATTGATTTAATGCCTTGTATTAGTGTTTTAAATTTAACCAGCACTAAACAGTTTTAGTGAGCCGTGGGCTAAAATAAGGTTAAAAAGCTTTTTGATCATAAAATGTCCATCAAAATATGTAGATGGTTGAATATCCGTTTTAAGGAAGATTTGGCAAACATTAGTTTCTCCAAAAATTCATTATTGTCTATAAAAACAAGACATCGAACTATACAATGATTATCATCGCGTACATTTGTGTCAATTTGGCACAGAATATTTTCCTCAGTTACTTCCATCGAAAATAAGCCTGAAAGCATTTTTTGCTTTTCTCTATAGCATCCATTAAAGTTAGGTTTAATAATAATTTTCAAGAAGTAGCAAAAAAAAAAAAATTATGAAAAAAAAAAAAATACTACACGTAGAAAAATAACGAGATAAAAAATTGCCAAGAAGTAAAATATAGCCTACATAAGACCTAATGAAGGGTTTGTTAGTTTTTACGACGCGCCCTTTATTACACGTATACTGAAATATCCAAAATGTAAATTATATATTAAAGATAGAATTTCTGGAAATTCAAGAAAATTTAATGATAAGGTTGGAGAGTATCAAACCCTACTTGTTAAATTGTCTGCTTGCGATGCTACTACTGCACTTCATTTTCCACGTACAGATCCATAAATTACAGGAACCATCACAAAATATACCAAAATAAAAGTTTTTCTCACCCGGGTTCTTATAAAGTTATGTAGAAAGGGGCATTCAAAAAGGACGTCCTCAAGAGGGGGGTAGGGGTGGGGGTTCTGGCATGTGGACATGGGGAGGAGGGAGGGGGAAAAGCCATTATGGATGTCCACTAATGATGGTATTTTTCAGGTTTTGGATTTTCTGTTTGAGTTTTAAAGGGCAGTGAAACGGGGAATGGACACCGGAAGAAATGTCCTCAGTCCTAAATGTACTTTAATTTTTAAAACCTCGGGTAAGTCAGAAATTATGCCAAAATTTGTGTCAAACACTAATTTTATGCTAGAATTTCCATTAGAGGTCAAGAAATTTCCGTTGATCAGAAAAATCTGGGAAAATATCGTGGAATCGGTAGCGATAGAAATTCATAAGATGAGTCTTTTGTATGTTCCAACACATTTTCTGGGCACCCTACTTTTTAAAAAGGAATTAAGGACGTCTATGAGGGAAGGATTGGGGGGTTCTGGGCTAAAATGGATAAAATTTACCCTATGTGAACAGGGGGTGGACTGTGTGGGAGAAATCAATTTTTTATGGAATTTCAGGGACATCATTTTACTACAGGCCCATTAAATTTAAAAGTAAAAGCCACCTGAATCCATGGAATGATGGACATTTGCATGTTCCAACACATTTTCTGGACACCCTACTTTTCGAAAAAAAAAAATTAAGGACATCTATTGAGGTGGGGTGCTAAAATGGAGTAAAATTGAAGTCTGGGCTAAAATGGATAGTAGAGTGTGTGGGGGAAATCAATTTTTGAAGGAATTTCAGGAACGTTATTTTACCATAGGCCACTTTAGGCTCTTAAACTCTCTGCTTAAACCCATTAAAATGAAAAGTAAAAACCACATGAATCCATGGCATGATGGACATTTGCATGTTCCAACACATTTTCTGGACATCCTACTTTTCAAAAAAAAAAAAAATTAAGGACATCTAGGAGGAGGAGGAGGGGGGGTGGGCCCTAAGTGTACATATACGGTATATGGGCATTTTACAGAATGTGGACATATGTACAGAGATACTACATATGTAGGCTCACATCATCACATGTACGTACTTAAGTATGCGACTTAAGAGTCGTACCTTATAACATAATCATAAATTGAACATAATCCGTCGCTATACTAAGTCCATATAAGTTTTGAGGACTTTGCGAACAAGTTGTTGAAGAGATTATTTGCCTGTATTTCTTCCCATTTTGTGCGTTTCGTTTCTTATTTATCCCCGTTGACCAGCCGCCGACAGAAGCGTTTTATCTGTCAACAATATAGAGACATAAAAAACGGTCGAGGGCATATTATGACGTCCAACGTGAAGAAACGCTGACAAAAACACATTTTCAACGAACTGACCAGTGAGCATTAGAAGGGGATCAAACCGTGACTGAAGAGATTTTCAGCTTATATCCTCTGGAAATACTGCAGTAATGAATAGTTGGTGTACACTATAGACGACAACAGTGCATTACATTTCAACACAGATCTACAAGAATATAAAAAAATTCCACGTTTATTTATAAACAAGAAGGGGATTTCGATCCATGAATTTAGCTTATAAAAGAGGACTTGGTTTGGTCAATTTTTTGATTTTATCAGTTGCATTTGTTGATATATACACACCTATACCTCGCTATGCGACCGCTCTTTATATGGCATTTTGCTATAACTGCCTTTTTTAATTATGGTCAAATAAATGCTGATAATGACACTGATAATTCTGAGAAATTATTGATTCGTTATACGGCTTTTCGCTTTACGACCAACTTTTCCGGAACGTAGGACGTATAGCGAGGTATGGGTCTATACTACAAGATAATATATAAGGATGGAATATTGGAGACAGATCACCCCCACCCCTCAAAATCTGAGAAATTTTACAAATTTCAAACTGAATCGGTAAAATATTAAAAGTGGAATTGCACATTTGCATTAAATGTGTGATTTTTATGCTCTGGAAATGCAGTTTACATTAAAATTGAAAATTTTCTTAGATAAAAATACATTTTTTTGCAGTAAAAGAGCGATTTTTCTGTTTTAGAAATGCAATTATTCTGCATTTAAAATGCGATTTTTCCTAAGCAAAAGTGCGATTTTTGAAAGTGAAAACGAAATTTTTCTGCATTAATCAGTCCAATAAAACATGGATTATTAACAAATATCAAAGTATCAAAGTATAAAAACAGTCATTTTCTATGCATCAAATGCTACCAAGAGAATCCTTTGTTGTTGTTGCTAAAATTGTATCCGTGATCTGAATGACGAATTGTAAAGAAAATGGCGATAAATAGATTCTGGACAAATTAGATTGTTATTTTCCATTGGATTTCTGTATAAAAATTCCCTGTTGCTTTTCTCTGTTAAGCCGGGTCCACACCAACAAAATCACGGAGAAAAAGCAGAAAACACGAAAACACAAAACTCAATATTAATCAACATTCCAACCAATTCGAGATTCACTAAATGCAAATAAAGTTGAAAACATATTCGATAAACAGTGAGTGACTTGCTAAACCTATGAAATGGTAACATCATAAAACATATGATTACATTTTTAATAAATTTCAATATTAAACATTCATGAAGCTTAAATTATGTACCTCTCGCTTAGTTCTGCTTATCATGCATGAAAATTTATTGTTAGGATTAGATGAAAGTCAATGAACTCTATACATAGATGTATAGTTAATTATGGTTACCATGGCATTGGATATTATTGATTATGTTTATATGATTAAGCTAGTTTATATCTTCGATTTATGTGCATGTAACCATTTAAAATCGCACTTTTACCGTAGAAAAGTCGCACTTGTCAAAATAGTATATTTTTTTCTGTATATTTCATAACTATGAGAAAATCTCCTTTTAAAATTAGGTAATAAATAATTTTTTTAATGTTTTGGCAGAGCTTATGATTATGTAAAAAATGTAAATAAAAAAACCCGGACGATCTTGGATTTGTCAGTGAAGTTGTCTAGATCTGGAATAGTCTGGGAAATTAGAAATATCTGGAATAGTCAGGGAAGTTGGCTAGATCTGGAATAGTCAGGGAAATTGGATCTGGAATAGTCAGGGAAATTGGATCTGGAATAGTCAGGGAAGTAGGCTAGATCTGAATTAGTCAGGGAAGTTGGATAAATGTGAAATTGTCAGGGAAGTTGGCTATATCTGGAATAGTCAGGGAAGTTGGCTAAATCTGGAATAGTCAGGGAAGTTGGCTAAATCTGGAATAGTCAGGGAAGTTGGCTAAATCTGAAATAGTCAGGAAAGTTGGCTAGATCTGGATTAGTCAGGAGAGTAGGCTAGATCTGAAATAGTCAGGGAAGTTGGAAAGTTCTGGAATAGTCAGGGAAGTTGGATAAATGTGAAATTGTCAGGGAAGTTGGCTAGATCTGGAATAGTCAGTGAAGTTGGATAGACCTGGAATAGTTAGGGAAGTTGGATAGACCTGGAATAGTCAGGGAAGTAGGATAGAATCTGAAATAGTCAGGGAAGTTGGCTAGATCTGGAATAGTCAGGGAAGTTGGATAGACCTGGAATAGTCAGGGAAGTAGGCTAGATCTGGAATAGTCAGGGAAATTAGACAGATCTGAAGTAATCAGGGAAGTTGGCTAGATCTGGAATAGTCAGGGAAGTTGGCTAAATCTGGAATAGTCAGGAAAGTTGGATAGATCTGGAATAGTCAGGGAAGTTGGCTAGATCTGGATTAGTCAGGAGAGTAGGCTAGATCTGAAATAGTCAGGGAAGTTGGAAAGTTCTGGAATAGTCAGGGAAGTTGGATAAATGTGAAATTGTCAGGGAAGTTGGCTAGATCTGGAATAGTCAAGAAAGTTTGATAGATCTGGAATAGTCAGGGAAGTTTGATAGATCTGGAATAGTCAGGGAAGTTGGATGGATCTGGAATAGTCAGGGAAATTGGAAATATCTGGAATAATCAGGGAAGTTAGATAGATCTGGAATAGTCAGGGAAGTTGGAAAGATCTGGAATAGTCAGTTGAAAATTTCATTTCTTTGGAAACCATGTTATGCTAAAATTCCAGTTGCACTTATTTCGTATAAATAATTGTCTGAAAACTGTCATCAGTATAGGATTCAGGATAGTGGAATCTAATATTCATGAAGAAGAAGGATATTTGTGGATTAAGCATGTTTGTTGAGAGATTGCGTGTACTAAAGTAGGTTTCGTGTTTGATTTTCACTATTGTTAAACTTTTCCCATCCTTTCTTTTACCCTTGACCTCTTGCCAATCCATTATTCAGTGGCAACGCGCAATGACCCTTATACTTGATTGACAGAGCAATTAGGCATATAGACAAAAGGATGAGACCCAAATTTGCCATTTTTAATTAACGAATTAACTTTTGTTGATTGCTCAGAAGTGAGCCAAGAAGTTGTATCTCAACATCTGCGAAAACTTATTGGCCAATCATTTACCTGAAAATTAAATTTTGGTTGGGTTTTACTTTACTGGTTGAATGCTTTTTGAAAAAACTCGATTTCATATTTATATTGTTTTAAATGTAATATTTTCTAATATTTGTTATTTTTTTTGTTCTAGGTAAGACACTTTGAAGTTATTACACATTGAGTACTAACAATTACAGTAGCAGATGCAATATCTCACACAAATCAAAGGTAATTAATTTGTTTCTTTAAACGCTTAATATTTATGATAAGAAATATTTATTTCATTATCAATCTGTTGAGAAGTTAATTGGGGACAGAAAATTGGAGTCTGGGTCATCTGGGATAAGCAATATTTCGATATTGGAGTTACATGGCATTAGAACACGTTAAAGGAGGTCAAATTTCATGTATTTAATACTTCTTCAAAAGCTTTTGGGAAGTTGAGAATGGAGATTGTTAGTTGGAGTGTCAAGTTACAAGTGCATTGAATGTCTCCAGAAAACTTGTCAATTTAAGCTTCAAATAAGCAGCCACATTTTATTTTGAGAAGTTTGACAAGTTTTCGATTTTTTATACTGGTAAACTTCCACAATTTCAACTTCAGCTATCCTGTAGCAATTTACAAATGTATACGATTCATATACACATATGGCATTTTGTTCACATATGTGAATGTAAAATACCCTATGGTAGGTTGGGTCGCACCCAATCATTTCAGGAGAATGCACCTACGTCAGTAGTGACTTAAGACATTGCAAGATTGAATTTTTACTAAATCTGGACTTACGCCATGAAGGCTATGTATTTCATCGTCTAATCGCATGCAAAGTGAAGGACCAATAGTAAGCATCCGTCTTGGCAGGAAGGTCGGTCAAAGGATTTGATTGATAATGTCTACTCCTAGAGTGGTTGTTAGGCGTTAATATATGTGAATTATGATGAAGATTAAAACGTTTGAATAACCCCATAGATAACTTTTCGCGTCTGGACCTAAACGTGTCCCAATTTAGAGAGTGGAGCATTTCTGTCACACTCCCGGAATGTTGGTAAATGCCCTTAGCAAATCTGGCTGCCCTTCGCTGGACCATCTCTATATCCTGAATATGAACCATCCTGAGAGGGTTCCAAATAGGAGCACAATATTCCAACATATAGGGGCGAACCGGAGTTGCATAGTCAGTTTCCGCTACATTTTCCTCACATTCTCGAAATATGAGTTGAATAAATCTATAAGGCGTTAGTTCGCTGCACCAATACTTTTTGTGAAATCGTGATTCCAAGTGGTTTTTGGTAATAACTCCCAAATACTTGACAGTATCAACGACAGCGAGTTGAACACCATCCGGAAAGTACTCAGGTTAGCGAGACACCATATGCGCATATGTCCAACATAATCCATACATGACCATACATCCGCTATGTTTCCATATGGAAAGCCTACTTGGACATTGACTTAAGTTGATTTCGAATATGGAATCATGAAGAATTGACAAGGATAATGATGTTACTGTAAAAGTCTTAAAAAGAGCCATTGACAGTGATGGTTCCATGACTGAAGTGACCACCCAGAAGTTGTTGCATTTACGATGCCGTTTACAGGAGTCTCCGAGTATCCTTCTTAAGTGAGTCTTGGTAGGTAACGTGACAGACAGGAAACATTTCAATCACTGTTTTGGTCATGTGGCATGTCGTTTGTGTGCTTTCGGAGTCTTGTTGCCAGCGTTCAAGAGTGATGGACTAGCGTTAGGAAAAAGTAATGCCAGCAAGGGATGCAGAAATTGGAGGGCTGAAGTGTCTGTCTGTCCCCCACCATCTCCGCACTGACTCTTGTCACAGGTAATGGTTCGAACAAATACGTTTGAGTGGCACTTAAATGTAAACGAATCCTGGGGTGGGCAAAACGGTCCTCGCTTATCATCAATACTGATTCATCGGAGACGATGCAAGAGTGGCAAAAGACGACGTATGTCAGCCATTTCCTCCTCACTGCCGATTTTACCCCCGAAAAAACACATTTTTTCCCCTACCCGTTTTTTGCATTTTTATCAATGGTAAAACCTGTATAGACACGTTTGTAACACTAACTCTTGCGTCATTGCATTTTTTTTTCTTTTTCTTCCGATCCAAGAAACCCATGATGAACGGCCAGTTCTCTCGGAACCAGTGTTCACTCGCATTTTCTGACAGTTACTGTGTACTTCAATTGAGGCCCAACGTTTTCAAATAAAATTGGATAGCTTTTCACTTTTTCTTCCTATTACATAATGTAAAAGGTTCCCATTGAACGATGTAAAATATATATATGAAATGCCTATGGGCAAGCCGTGCCAGCTGCTTGATTTGTTCAATGGTCCGTACCATGTCTATTTTAGATAGAGACCCATTTTTTCCCTTCTTTTCTTGATGGGCTTCGAGCGAGTCAAAAAATGCATTGAGCATTTAATAGACGTCACTAAAGTCTGTTTTATTAAATTTACTGCTACACGATCTTCAGGGATTGTAAACTTGGCGATGAAAAACCTTTCTTCTTCTTCTTATTTCACTTCTTTTTGCGAAATTTCTAACCTTTTGCAAAGATGTTTAGGTATCAATATTTGCCAACCTTGTATGATTTATAAAAAAACATAAGCAGGAGTCTGTTCAGGTGGAAAAATCATGTATGACTTTTTCTATATCCAAACGTTGGACACATTTGGACATATATGGTCATAAACATGTACATCATACATGTACACTGTGAGTCATAAAAAAGTAGAACCCAATAAAAAAATCAAAACTTCGTGAAAAATACTTCGATTTAAATTAAATTTGACACTTACATAGAACAATAGTGTAGTAACAAAAATGAGTTATAAAATGTGCTCGAAATGTTCTCAGGTAGTCGTTACACAAGCCCGGAGCCTATCACGCCATTCTTTGATTGACGAATCGATTATACGATGGTCAAGTTTTCTTAATTCATAGTTTTAAGTCTTCGATATTATTAATCTTCGATTTGTACGTAAACCTTTTCCTGGAGAACTTCCCAAATTTTGTCGTCCACTGGAGTCGAGTCCGGACTGTTAGGTGGCCAGTGGTTGGATTAGATCGATGAACTGTGGCGTTTCCAGTTGCCACAGTTCAACTGTTTCTCGAGCACGGTGAGCGGGGCACCGTCTTGTTGAAAAATGAAAAAATTCCGACATTTGTCGCATGTCCGGAACAAGTTTTTTTGCTTCTACACTATTGTTCTATGTAATTGCGAAATTAAATTTAAATCGAAGCATTTTTCACGAAGTTATGATTTTTTAAAATTGGGTTCTACTTTTTTATGACTCAGTGTATATGTAGTAGCTAGAAATTTCAAGGGCTCAGTTATAAAATGTATAAGGCACATACTACAGTCTGTATATTATGTTTATTGCAATAATCATCTTAGTAAAAGATATTAAATTTGGAATTAAGCTAAAGTTTCTTTAAAGTAAATATCACGAAAGACTATTTTCAATAAACTTTTGTTGTTTATGACGTTTCTGAGAATAGCATAAAATACAATAACAAGAAGTCTCGCCAAAGTTAAATAATTTTGTTGTTGTTGCATAAACTTAATGTCTGAATTTCAGACAATGGGTCAATATCTCTTAGACATAATAGTCTGAAATTCAGTTGTTTATAAAAAAATTGTTTTAGGAAGAAGACACTGTTGTCTTAAAAGATAACAAAAAAACATAATTTCTTAAGCAATCTTCTTAATTCAAGATAATACTTGCAGTATATATTTACACAACCACTTTCTAACCGTTTGCTAAAACATTGGGACGAAAACTCGGTAAGCGAACTTTAATCGACAACATGTTTTCGAAAACATTGCTTTTGCTCGGTGTTTTTTTTTGAAGGAAGGGGAGGGGGGGGGGCGGGGGGATTTAGGGAGCATGAGCAAAGGGCAAAATACCCTATGTATATTACATAATTAAAGAATGAGAAGAGGTTAAATGCAACGATGCGTTGAAAAGCCCTTTAATGATGGTTCCATTTTCATTGGATTGTAATCTACATATAGGCAGTTATCAATCAGATTTCCTAGGGACGCGTATATATTTTAATTTATTCACCCCCCTATATCGCAGGTTTCAAAGACTTATGCACGACTGACCGTACCATCGATGCAAACTGACCACTTGAAACGCGAATGTTCATTAAGTCTGCTTTGTTCATTGTATTTGAAAGATTTTTGAGGTTGACTAGGCTTAGTTTTGAAAAGAGGGCGGACATCGTATTATAGGAGCAATTGCATCTATAATATAAAACTCTTTAAATGCTAAGTTGGTATAATGAAGGGAGCGATTTAATTAAGTGTAATTATAGGATTTTATCATTTTCTGATGCGGTTACGTGTTTTTAAGGGAAATACACCCTATTTCACCCTTCTGAATTTTCGTTGAAAACACAAACGAAAGCCCAATTAAAAATCTCCGATATGTGAAATTAGCGATGCGATGCCTATGTCATGGCAGCTACTTTTCAATTACTGAAAATTCAATAATGGGCTCATTTGGACTTAACGTTTCCGTCATATTAGAGCCTGTAATTAGCAATAATTTGCATTCAAAAGGCTTTTGCTGGCCTGTTTGCTTTACACGAATTTCATTCATCTTTAATTCAAGAAGATTAAGGAGGCCAAAAGGTGATCTCTTCAAGAAATTAACGGTGGGCTTATTACTCTTTACTTATTTAACGTCACTTGTCCATCATTCCATGGATTCATGTGGATTTCATTTTCCAATTTAATGGGTTTAAGCAGAGAGTTATTAAAGATGACTAAAAGGCCTTTGGTAATACCTAGATACTTCAAAAATTGATCCCTCCTCCCCCGCTCTCACATTCTACCCCCTGTCCACTTGGTGCATATTTTAACCCAGACCCCCATCCTCATAAACGTCCTTTATATTTTTGGAAAAGTAGGGTGTCCTGAAAATGGGTTGGAACATACAAAGGACCCATCCTAAAAATCTCAAAGCATTCGTCTATATAGCTACCAATACCTTGACATTTTTCCAGATTTTTCTGATTAACTGAAATTTCCTGACCTCGAAGAGAATTTCAGCATAAAATTAGTGTTTTACACAAAGTTAGTCATAATTCCTGACTTTCCTCGAGGTTTTAAAAATTCAAGTACATTTGGGACTGGGGACACATTTCTTCCGGTTTATTTCCCCTTTCACTGGTTTTAAACTCAATTAAACAGAAAATCTATAAACTGAAATATACCATCTTTAGTGTACGTCCTTAGTGGCTCCCCCACCTCCTCCTCCCTTACCCTGTCCACCTAGTGTCCACATGCAGCAGACCCCTTGCCCCCTCTTGAGGAATTCCTTTTTGAATAGCCCCTTAAAATTTTGGTGAATACTCGGAAATTTTGCTTAAAATTTATGTTAACTGAAATATATTTCATTAATTGATAGTGGGAGGAGTTCTTCTACAGATTTCAAAGATTTCAGGAGGATTTCAAGGCTCACCCCTTGATGAGCCTTAAAATCTGCTTGGATTCGTATTAGCAAATTTTACTGCACACTCTACTATTTTGAGAAATCCTTTTAATTAACAAAATAATCCAGCACTTTAAGCGTAAATTTCTTGATACTAATTGATTTCTAATTGTACATCGCTAAACAGTTTCTTGTTAATTTATTTCTTTCGTATAAGGAGTTAATTTTGGTAAATTTTCTTGAAATAGCTTCCCAAATGTCCTTGTTTTTGCTTCCACAAACATTGTCAGTTTCTGTTAAGATTCTACTACGTCTTTCTTTTAACGGATTAACCATTTTTTCTATAAATTGAATCTGATGCAGGCAAAAGCATTCCCTCGAGTAAGCCAAGATCTTGTCTATTCATTTGAATAAAAAGCAGAGCGAAAAAACGATAATTGTTTGCGATGTTCGGTGGATTCGCTAGTGGAATTTGTGTTGGCTTATAGTTTAAGTTAAGCTTAAAACATTTGACTGAAAAAAAAATGCACTCGTGTGCCAAGTGCATTTTGTTAATCGAGTTTTGTAGGTAACGGTCGTTCGTGCAACCATAGATACTCTGAAAATAGGATTACTTTAAATAATTAGGAAATTAGATTTACTGCCAGCACTATACTCTCAGACTGTGGGATTTAACGCTGTGATAAATGTACGAGACAACTGATCCTAGGCTTAATATCTTCAGCGACATAAAAGATTCGATCCGATTAAATTTCCCTATACAATTCACTACAATACTACACTAGGCTTAGTCAAATAGCCGAAAAAACTTTCTCATTTAAATCTACAAATGCTAGCTAACGATTCTGTTTATGAAGAAGATTTTTAAAATATAATGCTGGACAGATTTGGGCAAATTGTACTCATGAGTAGGAGTACTGAGCTGTAATCAGTAGTTGTATGAAATAAGTAATCAAAATTGGGTAAATATGTATTCGTGTGCTGAAGTACAGAGTGCGAGTACCTGTGGAATCGTACTCCAGAGTTTGAGTTGTATCGTAGCCAGACTGGGGTAGTTTGTACTCATGGGTATGAGTACTGATTAAGTGTATGGTGGATTGCAAAAGTATTGTTTTGAGAACTCAGTTTATTTTAAACACCGTGGGTTTTAGTACAAGCAGAAACGATTAAAATTTTAAGAAATCTTAATGAGTACATAAATAAATTCTCTAAGAAATTAGCAAAATCTTGATAATTAAAGAGGAAATAAGAACAGTACATCCGATAGTAAAAGTAACATAAGTAGAAATGTAAAAATTAGGATACATTCATATTAGCTTTTAGGATGACCCTCATTTCAAGTTACTCATATACTTAAATGCGACTTATTTACTTACTTAAAAGTATTTCTATTCATACTCGATTACATCGGTACTCATTTAATTTCAGATTAAGTTAATACTCGAGGAAATTTGTAATCACTCATTATGAGTACTTTTTTATAATCGAGTGCATTTAACTCATTACGTTTTGAGTCCCTTACATACTTTTGAGCATTTTGTAACTAATTTACTCTTTGTACTCTGTACTCCTTAACTCGTTACTCAAATTCATTCAATGTACTCAATTACTGCCCTCACACTGTCGCTGGCGGATATTCAAATTTAAGAAACTTTATTTAGGACACCCTGTACCACATTGTAATATTCAGTTTATACCATGGAAGAAACATGTCCGCGATATATTTACAAACTTATTAGTACATAATTTAAGATTTTAATTGTTACAAGTCTTATTCCCATCTTATGTTTTCGCACCTCTACCTATATATTCATCCATTTTGTTGGATTTTTCTTGAGGTATTTCTAGAACCGTTACCTTGCCGAAAAAGAAATTAACAGGGGATTAAAAGAGCTTATTTGAGAACCACTGATATTTGTCTTTTCTTCAATGCATCTTTGATGTTTATGCTAGTTTTATATGTACGGAATAAGTGTGCCTTAGCTTGCTGAAATGTAAACAGATGCCGAACAATTTGTCTTGATCTTTCCTAGAGGCGAATTTGCTTTTTTTACTCATTTTTCATGCATTTTCTTCCCTTCGTTGCACAAGTACATAAAACAACGTAAAGTTGTAGACATGTAACCGAAAAAAGGTGTTGCCAAAAACAATAGTTTCCTTCTCTTAAAATGGATGAATTGAAACTATACATTTATACATGTGATGGGTCATTCAAAAAGGACGTCACTGAAATTCCTTCAAAAATTAACCTCCCCCTCCTACTACTGTCCACACGTTGTCTAATTTAGCACAGACCCCTCTCCCCCACCCCTCATATACGTTCTTAATTGTTTGTTTTTTTAAAAATGTAGGGTATCCACAAGACCCTGTTTCCTTCACTCCTCATATACGTCCTTAATGTTTTTAAAGTAGGGTGTCCAGAAAATGTGTTGGAACATATACTCCCCCTCTCCTACAGCCTGTCCACAGACCCCATTTCCTTCACCCCTCATATATGCCCTTAATGTTTTTTTTAAAGTAGGATGTCCACAAAATGTGCTGGAACATATACTTCCTCCCCCTCCTACAGCCTGTCCACAGACCCTGTTCCCTTCACCCCTCATATACGTCTTTGTTTTTTAAAGTAGGGTGTCCAGAAAATGTGTTGGATTATATACTAACTCTTTCCCCCCCCCCTCCTCTTACTCCCTGTCCACATTTTGTCAAATTTAGCCCAGACTTCCTGCCCCCCTCATAGACGTCCTTAACTTTTATTTAAAAAGTAGGGTGTCCAGAAAATTCGTTGCCCATCCTATAATTTAACAAGCGCCCAAGACATTTTTCCAAATTTTTCTGGTTAATGGAAATTTCCTGACCTCGAAGGCAAATTCCAGTACAAAATTAGTGTTTAACACAAATTTAGGCATATTATCTGAACTTTCCTGATGTTTTCAAAATTCAAGCACATTTGGGACTAGGGACACATTTTTTCGGTGTCCATTTCCCCTTTCACTTGCCTTTAAAACTCAATGAAACAGAAAATCCAAAAACTAAAAAATACCATCATTACTAAACGTCCAAAATGGCTACACCCCTTTCCCCCAATCCCTCCTGTCCACATGGTGTTCACATGACAGAAGATCACCCCCTTGCTCCCCTCTCCCCCCCCCCACCTACATCCCTCTTGAGGATGTCATTTTTGAATGGCCCCATTAACTAAATCGTCGTAAAAAGTACTTTTATCAAATATTAGTATTACATGTGGTACCGAACACTTCACTTATATCTAACTTATACCTAGAGCAGTTTCCAAACTACACCTTAATTAAAAAATGCGAGTATTTATGAAAAATATTCTTCATTGTGTTTTTCTTACTTGAACTATGTCGCTATAGGCATATGTATTCACATCGATCAGGTTCATTAAAGTTTACTTTGCCTCAAATTCTTTAATTCAAGCTTACATAAAAATATCGATTTGTAGCAGGGAGTTGTTAAGGCAGGCCAAATTCGGATATTAGTAGAAACGTAAAGCATTATGTTTCAGCTCGTGTTTGCACAACTAATTCAATAAGGGTTTAGCTTCTTCGATGCACAATTTCTAATAAGTCGTGCAAGAGCTGCATTAATTGAATTAGTTCAGATACATAACAGAATTTCATGCAAATTACTTGATTTTCAATTTCACTGAATGATGATCTGAAGAGTAACGTCTAGACGAAAAGCTCGGGCAAAGGCGAAATTAATACAAGTATGTTGCCCTTAACGATGTTAAATTTCAACTATAGGTTAAACAACAGGTAATATACGAAAACTATTAATACCAACTAACTAATTCAATTTTAAAAACCGATAATATCATGAACAACAAAGGGTTATGGGTAATGGAATTTATGAGGGGCAAAAGATCCTTTGAAGTATCCACGTGTAGGAAAATTATGTGCTGTCCATAATATGCAAACATATGTACATAATGTAGTGTCCATATATATCTCCATAAGTGTCCACATTTTATTTCCATATATCAATTTAATTCAATTTTATTACCCTATGATCAGCATTGGTATGCCATGTGGTAGGGGGTGTTATAATAATACACAGTTACACAAAATACAAAATGTCAAATAGGTTATCTCTAAATATGAATACAAGGAAAGCACATAAATGATCACCCTTGGGGCTTAAGGAAGAGGATTTCCGCCAGCTGGGATCACACCCTTTGTGAGAAAATTCCACCTTCGAACTAATCGTATGGGAACTTATCATTTCTGTATTCCAATGTCACAAATTCATGAATGTTTTGAAATGAACCTTCAGCAAAAAGTGGGGCCTAGCTGTGCGGTAGACTGCCGAATACATCCTAGGTGCAAGCGTCGTAAAGCAGAAACATTTGTTTCCTTTGATCCCGACCGCCTCTAGATGTTTGCTGAAACATTAGGACAAAAACATGGCAAGCAAACTTTAATCGGCAACATGTTTTCAAAAACCTTGCTTTTGTACCGTGGTTTCGTTGGTGTGGACTAGGCTTTACTAATGTAGCTTGGGACAAAATAATTGAACACATTTCAGCATAAATTAGAATAAGGTTAAGATTCTTTGACATATAAGCATTATATCCAACCTGTAATATCTTCCTTGAAGTTTCAAATTAATGTTTCAAAGTATCAAATAAGTTTATGCGGGATTTACCATGGAGATGAGTTACATTTTGTTAACTAATTTTCAATGTTTATCGAGTTTTCTATTAATTTGTTGCTAAAATACGGCATTGGTTGTGTACATGAGAGAAGTTTGTTCGCCTTATGTGTTTACAGAAAGTTAATTTTTAATTTATATTCCGTTATATTGAAGCGAATGCAAACAAATGCAGCTCTAAATTTAGATTACAGTCTAATTGCTGAATGCAATTATTTTTATTATAGAGAGTCTTATGGTAGCGAACTGAAGATGGTGTATGCTATCGAATTGCCAGCAGCAATACTATAAAAACCAAAAAAGCGTAATTAAGCCAAATGCATTTTATACGAATTCAGTATTTTTCTTACTGAAATTGCATTTCATTATACGCTACATTGGTCTTGTTTGCCAAAGCGTCCATAAAAAGCAGGCAATATACATTAAGGGTATACATTTACTTTCAAAACTTTTTTTCCTCCTATTTATATAAATTGGAAATCATTTTAATTAAGCCGTGTTGACGTATAGTCCCACTTTGATTATTATTACGGAAGACTGCTAATGACTAATTTGATTAATCTTTTTTTTCTGGTCGATCTGGAATATAAATAACTGAAATTCAAATTTTCTAAGCTTATTTGGAGAGTAAATACGCTGCTAGGGACTATCTATAGCATAATATGCCAATTTTTTTTTTCTAAGATTTTCTTGGCTCTTCACTTTGATAGTGTGGCGTTTTATATGGCTTCGTTTTGTGAATTCAGGTCGATTTTCATAGTTTTTTCTGGTGAGGATGATAGTAAAAGAAATCTTCCCCGGGGGATTCTGTTCATTGCTTGCACAGCATTTAAATCGAGTTAGTAAAAGAAATGATTGAAATGAGAATCTTTCGCTTAGATTTTATTCGTGGATCCAATGGCTTTTATAAGCCAGAAGCACACAAAAAATCGGATTGAAATTCAATGAAATCAAGCATTGTACGAAAGATTATCCGTCTTTGAAAGTAAGGAATCCTCTTAAAAACTATGATGAAGAAAAAAATCAATGGACAATTGAATACATCTCATTTGCATTTAGCCATTTTTTAACAAATTGTATTTCACAAACTCATCATACTTATCCATGTTATGGTAGCTGAACTTGGCATTAAGATTTCATAGTTTAAATCATATTACATCCATGACAATACACCCATACCTCGCTTTACGACCTATAGATACGTTCCGGAAAAGTTGGCCGTAAAGTGAAAAAGCCGTATAACGAAACAATTCTTTCTGCATTGTAATTTTCATTTTTTCCCCTTCTTAAACGATAAGTTTTTTTTTTGTTGTTAACCAAATCCGAACTTGTTTTGTGCAAATTGGGTTAATTTTTCACATTTTTTGGCCACTTTTGTTTAATTACAGCATTTTTTTTTGGCCGTATAACGAAACTTTTTAGGCCGTAAATCGAAGAAGTGCTATAATTAAAAAAAAGGCCGTTATAGCGAGGTATAGGTTTACTAGGCTTGTCACAAAATACGTATAAAGGTATACTTGTGTAACTTTATTAATTTTCCGAAATTGAAGTTTTTATTTAGTCAAGATTCCACCAAAAACAGCTTTTTAAACTTCGCTGACTTTTCCAGGTCTAGGGAACCCTGTTAGTAAGAACATGAAGCTTGAAACACAGAAATGCAGACAAATTAGTAGTAAAAAAGTTAACTGCAAACAGTTTCCATTAGTTGAACAAGAAATAAAATATCCGAAAACTTCACATTGAGTACATGGCGTCAAAGAAGAAAAGTGTTTATACATTGACCCAACGCCTCCTTAGTTTTTTTTCATTCTTGACCAAATTTGCCGAATCATCCAATTCATCTTAGCATTACATTTTCACTCATTAGCATTCCTTTGTCTTGGCCAAATTGAAGTGCCTTAGTCGCCACTCACCTTCTCAGAACTTACAATAATTACTGACCAAGGTGGTCAAACTTGAAATTTAAAACAGCGAAGAGGACCTTATCTCAATTTTCAGCGAAATGTTTTTGGTGAAAACGTGAGCTCTATCTATCCGTGTGAGATACTAATTAAACAGGATGCCCTCCTCCACCAAATCAGGCCATTGAAGCATACAAAATAAAAACAACCAGACGTAACTTTAGAAATTGCAGCGCCACCTGTTCGCATCGGTAACATGAACACGCGTATATAGAAATGTCATGTAATGACCCACTAGCAATGTAGACGTCAAATGTAAAATTCTTAGAATAATAAAAGATGAATGACTTGACGTTTAAAGATGATGACTAAAGCCTAGTCCACACCAAGTACACTGGACAAGGGGTTAGAATTGTGCATTAAGGTATGCTGGACAAGAGGCTAAAATTGTCCATTGAGGTACACCGGACAAGGGGCTAAAATTGTCCATTAAGATACACTGGACAAGGGGCTAGAATTGTGCATTAAAGTATACTGGACAAGCTAGGGGCTAGAATTGTCCATTAAGGTATACTGGACAAGAGACTAAAATTGTCCATTGAGGTCCACTGGACATTGAACTATAATTGTGGATACTGGACAAGGGGCTAAAATTGTCCATTAAGGTACACTGGACAAGGCGTTAAAATTGTGCATTAAAGTACACTGGACAAGGGGCTAAAAGTGTCCATTGAGGTATACACTGGACAAGGGGCTAAAATTGTCCATTAAGGTACACTGGCCAAGGGGCAAAAACTGTCCATTAAGGCACAATGGACAAGGGGCTAAAATAGTTCGTTGAGGTACCCTGGACAAGGGGTTAAAATTGTCCATTAAGGTACATTGAATAATGGGCTAGAATTGTGCATTAAGGTACACTGGACATGGGGCTAAAATTGTCAATTGAGGTACACTGGACAAGGGGTTAAAATTTCTGCATTGTCCATTGAACAATTTCTTCTGTACACATGTATTCCCTGGTGGAAATATATATATATATATATATATGGCACACACTGAATTTCGTATACATTATAGCTTAATAGCCTAGACATATACTCCTTGACATTTAAAACTTACAAACCACCCTAACCAATTGGAATTCTTCACACACCATCCATTTGCATAACGGATGGTTTAGTTAATGGTTTCCCATCCTTTCACGTTTTGTTGTAAAATGGACTTTTAAACCGAATTTTGCTAAAATCTTGTTTGGTGTTTATCGTCAGTTAATATGAAATTCTATTCGTGGTTGACAATTAAGTGTCATTTTTGGTGCAACAGCAGCTGAACTTAATCTGGCTAGGTTCACGTACGTTTCGAAAGCAAAAGTTAATGGCTTTTTTAAACGACATTCTTGGCCAAACTTAATTAAAAATTCTTCTCAGCTAGCACTAAAATAAATGCTATCGTAACGCGTTGGCACTCTTGCGACACTAAACGTGCAATTTTAAGGGAGATTTTGGGTCAGGGGCCTCCTTATTTTATTAATTAATACAAGGAGTTGATAAATTAACTTCAGTGTAATATTCAAAACCAGAAATGACACGTTTAGGTGGCTTGTTTTCAACAATAATGGCCGGTTGGTGAATTATTGTTATGTGATGCCTACCAATTAAATCTGGTATATCTGTGGAAATCCATATTTGTAAATCTGGTGTGCCGCGGTACATTAGTAGACCACCCCCAGGTGTGCCACGAAATTTGTACTAATTTTAAATATTCTTAATCTAATCTTTATTTGTTTCATTGAGAATATGAGAGAAACTATCATTGAAAAAGCTAGTGGTATGTATGGTAAGACAATTTTAGCCCCTTGTCCATGGAGTGTACCTTATTGGACTATTTTAGCCCTTTGTCCAGCGTACTTTAATGGACAATTCTATCCCCTTGTCCAGTATACCTCAATGCACAATTTTAGCCCCTTGCCAAGTGTATCAGACTTTACAATTCCAGCCCTTTATTAAGGAAGTTTAATAATTTAAGCCCCCTCAGTATAATCTACATGTTACAAAGTTCAAAGTTCATTTTTTTCCTACATTTTATACAAATTCATTGCTACTTATTCAACATTGATAATACTCGAAACTTCAAATATCAATTTTCGTGTGAGTTTTGAAAAATGCGTGCATCATGCCCACCATGTGTGAGCTATAGATGCATGGGAAAATTACTTGTTTTCATTGTTTCCCTTTAAAAAAATATCGATTGTTTTTCCGCCATTCAAATGTTAGTCGTTTTTTTCCATACGTGACGATGGCTCATACGAGAATTGACCTTTCCTATGAAAACCTACTATCAGCCCTACAAACATGACACAATTTGTAAATTTGGTAACAAATTCAAACGTCTATGGATGGATGCATTATACTTATTCCTAGAAACAGAAGTATTGGGAAGATTCTACAGTAGGTACTGTAGAAATATATATATAAAAAAGCCTCATCGACCGTATACTGCTGTACTCGTGTGCCAGGGTAGCTTTGAAGCCAAATCCCAAATGTAAATTACTGGCATTTGCATTCTAGGTGAGTAACCTTTCAAAGAAAACACAGGCTAGATGTCTCAGTGAATATGCCGAGTGCTCTTTTCATAAAAATATCCAACCATTTGTATTCAACTGGAAAGTTGAACACCTCAGACTGGTGGCCATGGAGTACGTGTGAACACTAAATAAACAAAACACGATGTAACGTCGCGTGTGAAACGCCACCAAAGTGTCATCAGGGGAATAACTGACCATTTTGGGATACAATTTTTATGCTCAAATGCCCCATTATGCGAATCATTCCAACCGTTTGAAAATCAGGTGTTCGCAAACTCCAACAGTCATGGTGTGAGATAAGGCTGTATATGTGATCACATTTCGGGGGGGGTGGGGAGAAGGGGGGGGGGGAGGTGATCTATCCCCAATATCCCACTCCCCCATATATTTAGTGAAACCTCGAATAACGAGCATAATTCGTTCCGGAGTCTTACTCGTAATGCGAAACACTCGTTAAGTGAAACAACGGAACGAAACAATCGCACAATTCGGGGATTTCCCTATCCACGTCGCTCATTATGCGAAACGTCGCTCGTTAAGCGAGTCATTTTTTAAAAATTTATATTGCTCTTTATGCGAATTACTCGTTAAGTGAGGTTCCACTGTACGGCCTTGGTGTGAGACCTCCACAACACTGGCTTCACCTGTTAACGAATCATAATCATACAAGGCCTGATGTATCATCACGTTTTGGGGATGATAAGGTCCAGAATCTTGGGGTGGATTATTTTGACCATATTTAGGATCGCCAGTATTATGCAGGACTCAGCAGAGCAGAGAATTGGACCAGGTGAAATTGAAATACACCCATACCTCGCTTTACGGCCTATAGATACGTTCCGTAAAAGTTGGCCGTAAAGCGAAAAAGCCGTATAACGAATCAATTATTTCTGCTATGTGATTTTCATTTTTTCCCTTCTTAAACGAAGTGAAACCCATAAGTTGTTTCATTGTTAGCCAAATCCGACCTTGTTTGTGCAAATTAAGTAATTTTTCACATTTTTTGGCCACTTTCTTTAATTACAGCAATTGTTATTGGCGATATAACGAAACATTGTGGGGCGTAAATCGAAACAGTGCCATAATTAAAAAAGGACGTAAAAAGAGCGGCCGTATAGCGAAGTATAGGTGTATAGCGAAACATTTGTGCTGTATAGCGAAACATTTGTGCTGTATAGCGAAACATTTGTGCTGTATAGCGAAACATTTGTGCCTTAAATCGAAAAAGTGCCGTAATTAAAAAAGGCCGTATAAATAACGGTTGTATAGCGATGAATAGGTGTATCCGATAAATACAATTGACTATGGCGAGGAAGTTCAGCTTCCATAGTGTTTTAAGCTTCTCCTCACTGCCCTGACTACAAATCGTATGTTAGCTTTTTAGACCTATTGGCTTATGGCACTCTAGCTTACAGTATCGTCTAAGCTTAAAAATAAGCTCAACAATATGCTCTGTAGGCGTGATGATCAAGTATAAGCAAAGTTTTGTGGTGATCCATGACAACATTCTTGTTGGAAGACATGTTGCATGCTTTTTAATCCAACAGCTGCATCTTTAAGCCTAGTCCACACCGACGAAAGCATGGAGGAAAAGCAAGGTTTTTGAAAACATGTTTTCGATTAAAGTTTGCTTAACAAGTTTAAGCCCCAATGTATCCGCAAACTTCTAGGCTTTTTTGCTTTCAAAACTTTCAAAGCAGTTTTTGAAAGCATTTCACAGATCGTTCAAGATGTGGTGGGGATCACCGACGAAAGACGAAGCAAAAGCAAGGATTTTGAAAACTTGTTTTCGATAAAAGTTGCGTAACAAGTTTTCGCCCCAATGTTTCTGCAAACTTCTAGGCTTGTTTGCTTTAAAAATCATTTTAAAGGCATTTCACAGATCGTTCAAGAGGTGGTCTGGATCAAATAAAGGAAATGTTTTCACTTTATGGCACTTGTACCCGATGCTCTCTGCCATCGTAGCACGACCGCGCGTTCTGAATCAGCTTCGGCACCACGTAGTACCGCACAGACCCCACTTTTCATCGTAAAGTCCCAGACAACGACGTCGAGGTCTGTCCTCATTGTCTTTTTAGGGGCTTTATCTCTGCTTTTTGAAACATGCTCCTGAAACCATGTTTCGTGTTTCCATGTTTTCTGCTTTTGCTCTGTGCTTTCGTTGGTGAAGATCCGGCTTTATATTCAGCGGTACCCCCTCAAACTTCATGACTTGGAATCCACCTTCCTCGCTATACGACCGCTCTTTATACGGCCTTTCGCTATAACGGCTTTTTATAATTATGGCACATTTTCGATTTACGGTCCACACTGCTTCGTTATACGGCCAAACAAACTGCTATATTCTACCAAAAAAACTGTTGTATATATTTCGTTATACGGTTTTTCGTTTTACGGCCAACTTTTCAGGAACGTACCCGTATCTAGGCTGTAAAGCGAAGTACTATACTTCCATAAGACACCAAAGCGAGATTTTTAAGTTTATGAACAGGTTGGCCCTTGAATGTGCTTTTCAGATTTTTCCTTCAACCCTTGCATCTCCATTCCTATCCCAAGGAGAATATAATTGGCCCTGATGAAGATGAATAGTTGATGCTGCGCCATGTTTAATTATTAGTTAATGAGGTTCGACGTTGCAAATCACTTTTCATTTCGGTGGGTAATCTGCATGTTACCCAGGTGGTATAGGTGAGGGTGGTTTTGGGTTGCATGGCGACCCATTAAGTAGAGGCAACGTTATTTCTCATCGTTTCTTGGGAGGCCAACCGCCTCCATCAAGAGCGCCTTAGTAATAACACGCATAAAGGGCCGTTGAACACGTGTAATGTGGTGATAGGAGAAGCTGGAATATATCTCTAGCTAACACTGTTTTGCATATTAATTGGCACACATACATAAAATAACGCTAGTGTGCAGGTGTCTATATCACGAGAATACTAATTAAGTGCAGGAAAGCTTAATTCGCACATGACGAAGAAGAAATCCAGCAATAATTAATACAGTTTCAGCAACTTATAGGGACTAACCGGGTGAAAATGTGGATAGGGCCATATTTGATACTTCCATAAATATCTGAAAAAATATAATGGGGGAGGGGGTGGGGAAGTAGGGAGGAAGAAAGTTATTATGGACTTCCGCTAATGATGTTATTTTTCAGTTTTTGGATTTTCTGTTTAATTGAGTTTTAATGGTCCTAAATGTACTTGAATTTTTACGCCTAAATTTGTGTTAAACAGCAATTTTATGCTGGAATTTCCCTTCGAGGTCAGGAAATTTGCGTTAATCAGAAAAATCTGGAAAAATGTTGTGGAATTAGTAGTGAGACGGGTGCTTAGAAATTTATAGGAGGGCCTTTTAATGTTCCAACAAACTTTCTGGACACCCTACTTTAAAAGTATATTAACGACGTCTATGATGGGGGAGGTAAGGAGGGGGATCTGGGCTAACATATGGACACCATGTGGACAGGGTTAGGGGGTGAAGGAAGAGTCTGGGCTAGCA
>JAQGBW010001045.1:0-30187 GCA_034698625.1 Julus scanicus | reverse complement strand
TCAAACTTCGGTTCTCGGTTCGGCCAAGTGGGAACTGGTCACCAGTTTTCGGCAACCGAGATTCTGACGTCAGCCGCATCGGTTCTCGGTTTTCGGTCAAGTGGAAATCGGGCATAAGGGTTGCCTCAAATGAAAGTGGCCTTAAGTCAATTTGTGAATTCTTGCTCCCATTGCAAAAATAATAAAATACCTAGGGAATTAACTCTGGGATTGCTGCAAACCATTATAGTCGAGGATCCCGCTGTTAAATAAGGTTTTGATTTTGTGGGACCATTTCCGCCATCAGTGGGACTCGCCACCTATTGGCTTGTTGCAGTAGATTATGGTATAAGATTCTGTGTGGCGGCGCCGTGCAAGCGTGCAAGCGATTTGGGGTCTTTAAATGTTTGATTTCCAACAGTGGTACTCCACAGTTGAGTAAGCGTGCTCATGATTTTTTTTCGCAGTATGGCATACAGCATAGGGCATCTACACTTCTTACCACCGGCAGGCCGATGGCCTGGTCGAGCGGTTAGTGCAATCGTTATTGGTGTCGGTTAGGACCTTATCCCTCGGGGGTGTGTGGGGGGATGGCCCACAGCATAAGCCCGTGCAGTGATGGCTTAAAATTTTTCTACACAGGCATCATTAGGTGCTTCACCCTTTGAATTGATGCATGGGCTTTTTCCTAAGTTGCCAATTCATAATGTTATAGGACAGACCCCGGTGGTGGGCCCTGGTATATCTTTGGATGAGTGCAGGAAAAGGGCTAAGGATGCATTGATTAGTGCGCAGATGAAACAAAAAACACATTTGATAAAAAGCGTCGCGTTGCTGTATTCAATAACAGGGATTGGGTCCTTGTAAGGGATTTGGCATCAGCACGTATGGGGCAGGGTAAATGGACTTTTGCCTTTCAGCTTACAGTTCCTCGAACCCCCTGAAAAGTGGTTGGACCGCACCATGGCTGGCCTTCGAGTGTGGTTTAACAACAATAAGCGGTGGCCGAAACAATCCTTGTGTCACTTGCCCAGGTGTCAAGGAGGTCTCGGGTGGTTAGACTTGTCTACTTGGAAGAAGTCCGTTCAGATCTGCGAGGAACTCAGCACCATGGTCTGTCATAGGGCGCATGATGTCTACTTACGGGATGTCTTTCCCTTTGTTTCTCGGGATCCCATAGTGGTTGATTGGACAAATCCCTTCTTTAATAAGCTTTCGTGCCAGCAGCAGAAAGGCTTGCCCCCTTCCATTGGGGCTGTGCGGCGCACCTTCTGCAGGTTTGCAGATTTTTAGTTGCGTATCTGGTCAGCTCAGGTTTTGCGAGATGTCCGCATTGCTGACTATCTCCAACTACCTGCAAGTGCCAGGCGAATCCTGGAACATTTTCAAATTGTGCGATTTGGAGATTTTGAGCTTGCAATGACTACTCATGCACCAGCCCTGCGAAAGGATAACGTCTTGCGTGAGGTTGAAGCAATTTTGCTCCGGTCTACAAACCGGGAGGGCTCCTAGTGTGTCTTTCTGGTTTTTAAGGATCAAGTCTTCAACATGGATTTTTTTCAATAGGTAGTGTACCTTAAAGGCGATCCAGTCTCAATTTCTTGGTGGATACACAGCGGTTCACAAACTTGTGCATTTTCCTGAGAACAAAAATATGTCTACAATGGGTTACTCGAAGCAGGCCTGGCGCCTCCGTCATGGTGCTGCAGTAACTCCCTTATTTCTTTATCAAATCACGCAGCGGCCTGCACTTTCCTGCCCCATCTACGGGGTGGCCTCAACTGGGGAGAGCTATTATTTGAACTCGTGTACTTTTACTGCGTATGTTTTAGCCCGTCTTCAGTCTATCCTGGACTCAGCCCATCTGCCGCTTACCGCTATTGTGGTACTGGCGGAAGGGGTCCAACGCGGCAAGGGGGACACCAGGGCTCTGGTGTCTGATATCGTGACCATCTGCCTCGCCACATTGCAAGACCAAATCATAGCTGCCTACCACAATGCTCCTGAACCAGGCCACAAGCTTTTGTGTAAGTGGGTCTACTGATTGATGAGTCAGGAATGCTATTTTTTCCTCCAAAGGGCGCAGGAATTCCGCTTCGTTCGTCACTGGGCCCCACTGCGGGTGGCGTTAAAAACACTGTATTACACACCACAATGATTTTTCCTTAGACATACTCTCCTTGCTGGTGTACGTGCCTATGTGTGTCCAGGTCTCCTTCTTTTGAGTGGCATGTCCTAAGTGATTCCGATGGTGTCTCCAGTAATTCAGGGCGTCTTACCCTTTCGTATGCTCATTATAAGGGTCTACCAGTAGGTGGTTTAAGTTTACACCTGGCATTAGGGTGTTCATACTGACATGCCTTTTTTACTAAATTAATGATTTTAGATAATGCTAAGCCAATTTATTTATACACTGCTAATTTGTTTATACAATACAGTGAAAATTTATTAATGCCATGCTGTTTTTTTTCTTTCTCATGCTTTTTAGCTATAGCTGCCATCCTTTCGTCCTTTCGGCAGTAGGGATGGCATTGAACTTACTAATGCTTTAAAAAATCCTAGAGTCCTTGCAGCCCTGGGAGTTCTTTATTTTAGTATGACGCGAGTACCACAGAGTGTTTTAAATGTTTCTAATCAAAATATAGAAAAATCAGATTTTCAATAAAATTATCACCCTATGATGAATCGTACTAACGTTTTTAAGCTACTATTGGTATACAGAACACGTGTTTTTCCACACATGGATCAAGTTTCGATCACACATTAGTAGTTTTTTATACCAACATTTGTTTGTACTATAATAACAAAAATCAGGAATTTAAAATTGCAATTAGTACGTACGCGGAAGGAAACTTTTGAAGGGTTACTTGGCTAAAGTCCGTATCTGCTAAAATATTGGAAATGTTTGGTGAAAATTTGGTGATATTTTATGAATGTCAAATCAATTGCAGATCGAGTGACTTCTGTAATAAATCTTATTTTATGCTATATATTAACACAAACTTGTTTTCATTTTTAAAGTTGAACTAGCATTTGTTAGAATACAAAGTGCTTGAAAATACTTCTGATTTGTTGTTTATTTCCAATTGTATAGATACTGTGAATAAATAGTGCTGCAAGCAATGTTTTTTTTAAAATACGTAATAATTTTACAGATTGTGTAATTAACTGCATTTAAAGTTCACTAAATTGTAATATTTAGGTTAGATTGCTGCTACATGTTAGATGTTAGATGACACATGTTAGATTACCCCTTATGACCCCATGTCCATTTAAATGGACACTTTTCAATGCTCTCTAGCATTGCTGGTGTTTTATTTAGCAGCAAAAAAAAGTCTATTATTGAACAAAGAGGGTAGGAGGGTGCTGTTGATTTTTTATAGAGGGCAGCACATGATGGTGTTGAAGTTCTGCAAATTCAAGATGGCATCTCCCATGAAATTGTCTGCAAAGTAAGTTTTCGAAATATATCATCATTTTTTATTACTTTAACTTATTGTATTGATCTAAATACATTCTAATATATCTCTAATAATATCTCTAGATAATCAATGTAAAATGCTTTTTCAAAATATATGAATATTAAAGTAGCTGTTGTGTTATAAATTTGATGTCCATTAGAATGGACATTGGGTATTCGCATGAATTTTTGGCAAAGTTTTCATGTCCATTATATTGGACATTGGGCATTGCATAAATTGTTTAGGTAAATGTTTTTTTTAACAAGTAAATAATCTAAAGTTATTGAAAACGAATTAAAATTGTTATTTTACAAAGGTTATGAGTAATTTATTGCTATGATCTCCTACATTATATGCTTTTTAGAATAAATGCTTTGTATTTTTTGCATTGATTGTAAATATTTTTTTTTGTTTTTAGCATGTTTTACAGGAAAAAAATCGCCCATAACTACTGTAATACCCCCTGATGACTGCAGTGATGATGAACTTGGTGATTCCGACACAGATGATGAATACACACCACCTAAAAGCAATGATTCTGTGTCTTCTGAATCCACAAGTGAAGAAGATGAAGAAAGTGATCTGATTGAGTGTTAGCACTAATTCTAAGGGTCTTTCTAAAATAGCAGTACAGCAGCAAGCCAAATGGAAATGCTGAAAGAAAAGTCTGGAAAATGATTTTCCTGATCTGAATGAAATCAAAATTCACATCAAAGAACACCATGGATCTTTCAATCATCTAACAAACCCTATGGAATTCTTCATGCTATTTTTCACTGATAATCTCATCAACCTGATTTTGTTTGAAACCAATCACTACATTCAGGTTAACAATTTGAACCAATCGAAGCCAGGCAAGAAATCAGATTCAAGACAAAGCCCAGCAGGAGTAGATCAGTTTACACCAAAAAGCAGTAGAAAAAACATTAAACATGTAACCCGAAATGAGCTGCGAGGGTGCGCTCAGGCATCTCTGGGTATATGTATGAGTTTGAGGTCATATCAGGGCCGGATCATGGATTGCCAGAAAGTGTAACTGATGCACCCTGCCTTATTAAGCCTTCATGTGTTGTCATCAGACTCACAAAGAATTTTCCACCTGGTCACATTTTGTCATTTGATAATTTGTTTTCATCCCTTGATTTATTAGTTTATCTAAAGAAAAAAGGACAAAGAGTGATTGCAACCATTCGTAAAAACAGACTGCAACAACGCCCTCTGAAGACAGAAAAGGAATTGAAGGCACAAGGTCGTGGATCCTATGATTATCGAGTTGACCAAGGAAATAATGTAATCGTATGTGAGTGGTATGACAACCGAAGTGTTCACATTTCCAGTAACTATGCAGATGTGTTACCAATTGGAGAATGCAAACGTCGCAGCAAAACTAATCCAGATGGGGATGTCTATGAAAGACCATTTATAGTTAGCGAATACAATAGAACAATGGGTGGAACTGATCAAACCAACATGCTTCTTGTGCATTATCGCACATTTTAGAAGACCCGGAAGTGGTATCTTTTTCACCAACGTTTCATATAACGTTTGCACTCGCATCTAACTATTAATTTCAACTTTTTAATTCACCTGTTTGGTCATTGTCTCATACAGCATTAGTACTTCTCGGGGTGCTAATTTGCTCAGGTGTGGTTTCTCGTTTAGAATGTTTTGCTCCAGTGCTATACTTACTTCATACATTTCTTTACACTTCTTCCATTTTAACAGCTATAACGAAACAGAAGTAATATCACGATGTTTGCTACGAATTGTAATCTTATTATGTGCATGAGTTCGTCGAAGTTTAGCTTGGAATTCTTAGCAACTGTACATTAGTCAAAACAGCTACAACGAAACACAAGTGATATTAGGATGTGGGCTACGACTTTTAATGTTATTACGTGCAGGGGTTTTGCCAAGCTTTTTGGTGTGGATATTCACGTGCAGCAATGCACGCTGAAATTACTATTTAATTGTAATTGTTTTATAAATTGATTTATACGGGATATATACACACTTTTCAAGTACTTATGCAGTTCGTCAAAGCTTGGCTTGGAATTCGCAACTATACAATGATAAATTGCAAACAACGTCTGCTATTCACATTTTCGGATATTATTTCTTGGTGTTTCTTGGTATTATTTCTTGCCTTCACGATTTCACGCCTTTTAACAAAAGCGCCGTTACATTAGTCGTTTCGTGTTGTCCGTAAAGTGGGAATCGACGTCAGTTTCTGTGCGTCACATGATGTTGTCGTTTGCAATGCACGAAAGTGCGGTAAGTGTGTATGGGGCACTACCTGGGGCACTACTTTGATTTTTTTGAGTTTTCAAGGCTTTTTGGTGTTTTTTTTGTGTACTAAGGGTACATAAGGTCCTTAGGAACCAAAATCAGTGCAGTAGAGAGGTGTGTTGCAGCCCTTTTTACTGTATTTTAATTGGTTTCTGAGGAAACTTAGAATAGCCTTATTACCAACAAGGTATCCTTGGGCACCAGGTGTTTTTCCTAATTTTGAGTGGATTTTTTGATGGTTTTGATTTTTGGATGGTTGTAGAGACTTTCTACACTACCCTCTAACATCTCTGAGTGTTTTCCAACTTGGTTGCACTCAGATTTGGGTTTATTTTTGGTTTTTTGGTCGTTTTTCAGTCCTGGAACTACTTTTTTTTTCGTCGGCCATCTTTGGACTCAAAAAAAGTCTCAATTATGCCCAATTATGGTTGAGGATGTTCTGGCCAAAAAGTTGGCCGAGTGGGACGAGCGGGTATCGTACGAGACAGTCAATGGCTCAAAAGTAAGGGAGTACATCATTGCTATACATGCCTTGCTTGGGCACAGGGCTGTTGTTTCGGCGGGACGCCTTGATGAACGGTACACACGTGTACATCAAGACCTGTGTCGATGTAGGCCATTTAGTTGGCGCATTGCTCCACATCAGGAGCAACGATGTGGTCGGGTTTACATCTACATCTTCCCCTGAGCGCCTCATTCTTACCCGAGTGGTACCAGAGATTTCTAACCTCCATATGATTAAGGAGTTGTCGGCAAATGCGACAGTGGAGTCGCCGATCCAACAGCAGTACGTTTTCGGTGAGCGTGAGTTGTTGCTGTTCCGCAGCGCGGTTTTTGTTACCGTAAAGACTGGCAAGACCCTTCCCCGGTTCTTGAAAATCAAGGATGACTCCTACATTCATTTAGTGGCCATCCAACAGGGCATCACCAAGTTTTTTCGGTGTGGTAAGGCTGGCCATGTTAACCGCAACTGTCCCAGTTGCATCCTGCATTGGACAAGGTGTCACCCTGGTCGATACCTTCGAGGTCATCCTGGAAGGGTATGTTGTCGGCTTGGTCCTCTCGGTAAGGAGGGTGCCAGTGGTATTGGTCAACATCTTGATGCAACAGCTTGACTCACTCGCTTATGAGTGTGTTAACATGTTTTCCTTGCTGCCCACCAGGACATTAGTCAAATTGTGATTGGGGAAATCAACTGCACATTGGATCCCCAACTCGATCGCAATGCAGGTGCTGAGTATCGGCGTAGGGTACCGGGAGAACTCCTGGCCCTTACTCATGCTCATCACCTCATCAACTATTAGCGAGCGACCCATGGCCGTCTTTGCAAAGCCACCTGGCAGCGTGGGGCCTCTTGGGCAGGTCTTAACCGAGTGTACGTGTCATCTGATTTGATACATCATTCGGTGGACGGGTCCATTGAGGACCACGTTGTCCGGGGCGATCACAGGTGGCTGGTTTATGGTTTGCCCTTCTGCCACCAGGATCCTGAGAGGTTTTCATCAGCTGCCGATAGGACCCTGCTTGATGTCCCTGAATTGGCCCATCGGGTCCGCGGCCTGCTGGCCGGGATTAATGACTTGGTGGAGCATCACGGTGGGTGCAGCATTACGTGGATGTTTTTAAAGTCCCTGATCGCCCATCAGGCCAGTGATTTCTGAGCTTGCTAAATGTCTCTTGACCGTGCAGGGTTAACTCGGACTTTGGGCACCCTGGACCTTTATCGGAGGGTTGCGGGGCTTCCATCAGGGCCGACCTCGCTCCTTTGAAACCAGGTAGCTCATATGCCCCGCCTTAAACAGGGCAAGGATCTGATGTGCCATCTTGAGTATTCCAATGGGTTACACCCACTAGTTCCGCAGCCGTGGGGTGAATTCGAAAGGCTTCCACGAATTCTTTCAGGATCTACATCGATTGTCCCCAGCAGTTGATGATCAGCGTGTACTGGAGGCTGTTGCACATGGCAATGTGGACACCAGGCCTGGTGCAGATGGGCTGGGTTACTCCATCTACAGCCGGTTCAGGGAGGCGGTCATGCCTAAATTATGCCGGGTGAATGAAGAGATCCTAGAGGAGAGGAAGTGCCCCCTAAACTTTTCGGATGCATTTATCAAGCTGATCCCAAAAAAGAGCAACCCAGTCACTGTCGATGACTGGAGGCCCATCTCGCTCCTAAATGTGGATTACAAGCTCCTGACTCGGGTGTTGGCAGTGTGTGTGTCTTCAGACGGTTTTGCCGCTGCTGGTTCACTACGATTGCCTACTTACCATGGACTTTTTTGACTGTCATCGGTCTCTCCGTGTGCTCTAGTCAGCATTGGGGCCGAGTTCCCTGCATCCACTGTTGATTTTAAAGAGAGAGCTCCAACATCTTTCCCATCTTTACCAGCAGGCATGGCACTTGATCCACCAGGCAGCAGTGATGCCTTTGTTCCTGTGGCAGATTAGCCGGTGGCCCGATCTGTGTGGTGGCGGCAGCTTGTGAAGTCTATTACCTGGCATCCAGTTCTTTCACGATTCATATCCTCATGGTTCTCCGGCTTCTGCTCAAGGCCATCCGCATTTCCTTGTCTGCCGAAGACCTCCTGGCGCTCAGTGTGCCTAAAAGCTAGAATGAATCCAGGGCTTTGTTATCCAATATCTTGTGAGGTTTACGTCTGATGTTGTGCCGGAAAAAATCATCCTTTCTAGGGTCACGCCAGAAATCCCCCTCCAGCAGTTGGTGGAAGCTTTGTCCTTCTACGCAACCGTGGAGTCACGGGTCCATCCTTCTTTCGTTTATGGGGCCTACAAAGTCACCTCCTTTCGTAAATCGGTATTTGTGACTTTGAAACCAGGCCATACCTTGCCTCGGTTCCTGTCGGCAAAGAACGGGGACATTATGCACTCTGTGGCTGTTTAGCGGGGCCAGATGTGATGTTTCCCGTGTGGCGAGCCGGGCCATGTAGCCCGCGTCTGTAGTGGCGGTCCACCAGTTCCTGTGGCCCCGCCTCCCGCTGCGGCAGCAGTGTCGGCCGGCTCTTCTGAGCCCGCGGGGTCGGTTCCATCGGTGGGTCCGGGTTCTAGTGGCCCTTCGGAACCCGTGCAAGCTGTTGGGTCAGAGCCTCTGCCTGTGGTGGCAGGAGAGGCTAACTCGGAGGATCATGAGTCTGAGGTTGAGGTGGAGAAGGTGGCCGCCACCCCTACCGGTATGGAGGTCGATGGTGCTGGATCCGGTGCGGGGTTTGCTGCTTCGTTGGGCACCTGTTTACCTTTTGTGTCTCCGCCTCCCTCCCTTGCAGCGTCCGGCAGCATATCAGGTGGGTCGGGGCACTTGTCGGTCCCTCCTGCTCAAGGGTCAATTGCTGAAGAAGCGGCTGCCTCTGGGGTTAAAAAACGGCGTAAGCGTTGCCGAAGAAATCAGGGTAATGTTTCGGAGGACGAGACTTCTGCCTTGTCGTCAGGTGCTACGCGTCGGACAGGGTTTTATGCCCTTTCGGCGCTGCAGGGTTCTAAGATGTCTTTATTGTCATCGGACGGGGACCCAGAGGAGACTGACAGAACCTTAGCTTCCACTGCCTCCGCTGAGGATGTTCATTCGTGTACGGCAGATACCATTGTGGAATCTATTAAGGTGGCCCGTTCACGTAAATCATCATTAGCTGAGATTTACGTGTACGGCAGATACCATTGTGGAATCTATTAAGGTGGCCCGTTCACGTAAATCATCATTAGCTGAGATTTTGGACGAGTGTGGGTTGTTGACGGAAGATTTTTTGACAGTGGGGAAGCGTATATGGCTGACCCCGGTTATTCTATGGCGGACAAGCGGCGTGTCCGCAATGCCCTGCATAAGTGTTAGCAGCGATTTGCGAGTTAGGTGTTTCCCCTCCCTTTCTTTGTAATGGCGGTCACAATTACTACCTGGAATGTTCGTGGCTTGTCTAATTGCCGTGATTCTCCTTCTTTCAGTCGGCACTGGAAAAGGACTTATTGGCCATCCAGTGTGTTCAAGAATCGGGTTTTCGGAGTGCCGCTTTGGCCCCGATCCTTCACTCTGTCCGCAGCAGGTACCGCATTTTTTCATGTCCGGGTACCCATAGGTTTAATGGGGTTTTTACCTTGGTGCCTTTTGGCCTGGCAGACTTGCGAGTCGAGGAGGTGGTCCAGTTAGTTCCGGGCTATTGCCTGGCTCTGCTGCTCACCCTTCCGGGTTTACGGTTGGCCCTCATTAACGTCTTGGTTCCGTAAGATGACTGGTGTGTACACCAGTCCGCAGGATATCGTAGCCTGCCTAGAGGCCTTCTATAGAAACTTGTTTCAGGCTTAGCCTACTAACCCGGCTTACCTTCCGGGATTTCTCAGTCTCTTGCCACGCCTCTCCATGGAGGAGGGAGACATTGGTGGCCCTATTGAGTTATCGGAGGTGGCAAAGGCAATTCAGGCATCCAATGGGCGGTCCTGCCCAGGAGCAGATGGCCTCGGGTTTGCATGTTGCTAACGCCGATCCTTACTTGGGTCTATGCAGATCTATTTATCATCGGGGTTTTTGCCCCCTCACTTTTTCGTCAGCGCATATTCAGCTGATCCCTAAGCGGGTGGGTCCTGTGTCCATGGATGATTGGCGGCCTATTTGTTTGAGGTGCTGGATTCCGTTGGTCTTTCGGCGGATTTTGTCAGGTGGCTTTGGCTCCTACTCATGAACAGTTCATGTACTGTCGGCAATGGGGACATTCGCACTTCGGAGCTCCCAATGGCAGGGGGAATTAAGCAGGCTCCCCCTTCTGTACCTCCTGGCTATCGAACCGCTGATACGCAGGGTGAGCACTGACTTGGGCAATGAGGGTACTCGCGTGGGCCGGGGCAGTGTCCCGCCTATGCTGGCTTATGCGGATGATATCACTGTTGTTGCGGTCTTGTGCCTCTATTCAGTGGTTTTCTTTGACTTTTCAGCTTTTTCCAAATGTCAGTGGTGACAGGTCAGTGGTGTCGGCGGTTTCTAAGCACGAATGCTTACTAGCCCGCCTCCTCTGTTCAGAAGGGGGTAGGTTCTTTGGTGCCCACCTTGGAAGCCGGTTTTTTGAACTAAAAAATTGGGATGCCTTTCTGGCGAGGTTTCTTACCTTCCAAGACCTATTGTCATCTTCAGCGGCATCTCTTTCCATCTTTGAGCGCGCTGACCTGGTCTCTTCCTTCCTTAATACGAAGCTTACCCTTTGTTTTGCGGTATCTCGATCCACCCGAGAAATGGATTCCACGCACTCACGCTAAGCTCAGGGTGTGGATTAACCACAACAAGCGCTGGCCGCAGCAGACTCTTCCACCAGCCGCAGGAGGCCGGGGGTTTGGGGATGCTTGATCTGTCTATATGGAAAACCGCTTTGCAGCTTTACGAGGCCCTGTGCACAGTGGTCTGCCATCGGTATCAGGATACCGATTTTTCTAAAGTTTTCCCTCTAGTCTCCCAGAATCTTGCTGCGGAGGGTTGGGTCAATCCGTACTTCAACCCGATAACATGTTTGCACATGTCTACATTGCCATCTTCCTTAGGAGCCATCCGCAGGACCTCACGTATTTCACCTCACTTTGTGTCTGCTACAATCCTTCACAGCGTCCGGATTGCGGACTATTTCCGCCTGCCTGCAGCGGCTAGGCGGGTCTTGAAGGCCCACGGCAAACATACTTTCCGGGATTATGCGCATTCTATGGTGGCCCATGGCCCGGCTCTCTGTGGGTCCTGGGTTTTCCGGGCAGTTGAGCTCTTGGCGCGATCTACCGCTAGGAAGGGGACCAAGGGTGTGTACTTGGTTCACCACGATCGCATACTTAACATGGTTTTTTTCGATAATCGTAGGTCTCTTTGCGTGCTCCAGACGGCCCTGGGGCCAGGGGCGGAGTTTCCGGCGTCCACTGTCCGTTTTAAAGAGAATTCAAACATTTTTACTATAGGGTATGCGGAGCGGGCATGGCGCTTGCGCCACCGGGCGGCAGTGATGCCTTTTATCCTGTCGCAGATCGGCCAGCGGCCCATTTTTTCCTGCCCAATCTGCGGGGCGGCAGCTGCTGGTGAGGACCATTACCTGGCATCCTGTTCTTTTACGGCCCATATCCTCGGGGTTCTCCGGCTTTTGCTCAAGGTCGCCCACCTCTCTTTGCCTGCCGAAGATCTCCTGGCGCTTAGTTTGCCGAAAAGCCCGAATGAGTCCCGGCTTTTGGTGTCCGATATCCTGTCTGTCTGTCTGGCAACCATGCAAGATTAAATCATTGCCGTATATCATCACGCCTCTGGTAATGGGTTTTGACAACAGCGGGGTCAGGACTGGCACTTTGTCCGTCGCTGGTCTCCTCTCCGTTTTGCTATCCGGGGCTTCTACGTCCTAACCCCGAAATGGTTGCTCATAAGCTTGCAGGCCTCCCTCCCTCTGCTTTGCCTGGTCTTTCCCTCGGTACCCTAGGGTTCCTACTTGCCTTCCCTCCTTTTCTCCTTCCTTCCTTCCTTCTACTAGTGCCTGGTTCTAGTAGATAGTGGCTCTGTTGGGACGGCTCCACTAAGCTTTTTCGTCGAGGATGTGGCGCCTTAGTGCTTGGACGCTACAGGTCATCGCCGGCACGGAACTGGTAGCTCTCGCTTGAGTTGCTTTTAGTCCTGCCTTATCCTGCGATGGCTCTCTCCTTACTGGGCTCAAGCAATTTATTTAATTATTACAGAGTTTATTTCTACCCTGTCCTCCTATGGCGCGTTTCTCGGTTTTCCTTCCGTGTGTCCGTGCATCCACCTCTCGGTGTTCCTTGTTCCTCTTCCTTGCCTACTGATGGTTCTTTACTTCAGTTTTGCTGTTACCTTTTTTTGTAGATTTTATTGCGTGGCCGGGTTTTGGCCATTTTTTGTGGGTTTTTTAGGATCTTGTAGGGTTTGTGGTTGTGCCTCCTTCCTGCCGCTCTGCCTGGTCCCTCCCCCCTTTTTTTCTGCCTATACACCTTACTCATCTTTCCTTACCTGCCCTTTCCTTCCCTCCCTCCCTTTTCAGGGCCTGGTTCGAGCAGTTGGTGGCTCTGTGTGGATGGCTCCGCTATGCTTTTTTGTCGAGGATGCGAGGCCTGTATATAAGGACGCTACGGGTCATCGCCGGTACGGGACTTGCAGCTGTCACTTGAGTTGCTTGCAGTCCTGTGAACTGAGATGGCTTTGTACATACCCTGCTCATGCAAGTTATTTTATTACTACAGTCTATTTCTACCCTGTCTTCCCATCGTGCATTTCTCGGTTTTCCTTACTTGTGTCCGTGCTTCCCCCTCTCATTGTACCTTGTCCCTTTTTCAAGCCTACTGTGGGTTCATTCCTGCAGTTTTGCGGTTACTTCGTTTCACAGATTTTATTGTGGCCAGGTTTTGAGGGGGTTTGTGTCCTTGTGGGTTTTTTTAGTTTTGCCTCCTTGCCACTTTGCCTGGCCTCTCCCTCCTTTGCCTATGCCCTTTATTTACCTGTCCTTCCCGTCCCTTTCTTTTTTGCCTATGCCCCTTCCTTACGTTTCATTCCCTTCCCTTGCCTTCCCTTTCCTATGCTTGTTCGTCAATGATAAGCGGCTTTTAAGAATGGACACTACAGGTCATTGCCGGCGCAGGACCAGCAGCTGCCGCTTGAGTGGCTGGTGGTCTTGTCGACTGCGACGGCCCTCTCCCTAATCTGCTTAAGCAAGTGATATAATTAGCACAGTATTTTTACCTGGTCCTCCCTTCTCGTGTTCCGTGTGTACCCCTTTTAGTGTTCTGGTGTTATCCTCTCCGTGGTTTTTTATTATTACAGAGAATATGGCCGTTCTGCCCATGGTTTTTGTCCCTGTGCCTTCTTCATGGCGATAGCAGCCCGCACGGGTTGTGTCGTGGTGTTGAGAATTTTTATGCAGTACTGGCGGTGGGATGGTACAATGGGTGGTCACCCCTTGTGCCTCCCCACGCAGGGGTGTGCTGTCCCGTCTGGTACTCCACGCACGAATACTCTCTTGACCTTCATGGCGGGCCCTGCACGCCCACTTACATGGCTTGTGCAGTCTGCGCACACAAATATATGGCACAGTGCGCAGGGTACTCTGACTCACATGGCTAGTGGTGGCAGCTAGCTCTGCTTTCCCAACCGGCTTGCTGATTGGCCTCTTGTGGGCCGTTCATCAGGGGCTTCATATTATGGGGCGCCTTTGCCCATTTGTTGTGGCAATACTTCGTCGCTGTGCCGCTCTGTATGTATTAGGTGGGCAAGTATGTTGTTGTTTCTCTTTTCTCCCCTCTCCCAGCCGCATCCATGGACTCTCACTGCGTGTCCCTGCTACCCTGGTGGTACCTCCTTTCCTGGTTCCTTTCCTTGTCTTTCCTTCTTCCCCTTATGTTGCTTATTTATTCATTAGTTATTTTCTACCTCCTTTTTACTGTTTCTGTTTGTAGTTTCCGGCACCGGCGAATTTCTCAGGCCGTCTAGGGCTAGTATATTAACAGCCCAGGTGGAGCAAATATCTGCTGCTGAGGTTTTACATAGGCCGACTTCTCTTCGACTAGGCGTACCGGTGGTGAGTTTGCACGGTACGTAGACCTGCTCCAGGTGCCCTCCCTCGTGCGGGTGCTCTGCCCCCCGCAGCAGACACTCACCATGCACAGATATACAATTGAGGACTGCATTCTGCACCTTGCGCATTCCTTCACATGGCGCGTGTGGTCCACACACACATAGGCATTGCACAGTGCGCAGGGTGCCAAAATATTGTGGCCATTTACAACTGCAAGTCCCAAATTTGCATTAGGCCTGCACTGGCAGGCTTTCATTCACCATTTTGTTTGCAAAGTAGTCTGACAGAGCATACAGTTCCCGCGTGCCTGTGATTTTTTAAAATCCGTAGCGCAGCTAGACTTACTTGTACGTATAATAGGGCAAGTATACCTCTATTTTTTTCTTAAGCGTGCGCATGGACATCCTTTAAAGGGTGTCTCTTGACATCACCTACCTGGATGATACTCTTGTTTTTAAGCTCCTCAAAAATTTCGAGTTTTCGAGGCTTTTTGGTTTTTTTTTTTGCACCTGAAGGGTGTATAAGGTCCTTAGGAACTAAAATTAGTACAGTAGCAAGGTGTGGTTCAGCCCTTTATATTGTATTTTGCTTAGTTTCTGAGGGAACTTTGAGGTGTTTGAGGTTTTTGCCCAGTTTTTGGTTATTTTTAACATTTTTTATTTTTTGGGTAAGTGTAGGCACCTGCTACACTACCCTTTAACATTTCTGAGTGTTTACCAGCCTGGCTACACTCAGATTGAAGTGCATTTTAGGTTTTTAGTCGTTTTTAGTCTAAGGACTACTTTTACTTTTGGCGGACATCTTACGACTCACAAAGTCTCAATTTGGCTTCACTTTTATGGTTTTTTGAGTTTTTTGCTGCCTGTGTGGTTTTTTAAACACTACACTACACTGCACTACAGCTAGGTAGTGTTCAGTAGTTTGTTTGTTGCTTTTTGCTGTTTTTTTGCCATTTTCTAAGCTTTTTTTTTTAGGTTTTTTTGGTTTTTTTACTGCTCTGTCGTCTGCAGTATAATTTTTGTGTTCTTTTTCACCCAATTCATTGCTCAGGCGTCTGCAGTTTGGTTACTATAAGTTATTTTTTCTTTATTTTGGCTTTTCTAGCAGTTTTCCATCTTCTTGGAGCTTGGCTTGTTCTTGCTTGGCTCTGGGAATGGCAACTGGGGGTTCTGGTACGCCTCAGGTGTCTTTTAGCTCCCATCCATGGTGCCTCAGTTGACGTCCTGGCCAAGAAACTGGCTGAACGCGACCAGAGGGAGTCTGACCAGACTGTGGATAACTCTGACGTATGAGTACATCGCAGCGGTACATGCCTTTCTGGGACACCGTGTGGTCGTGTCAGCGGGTCGTTTAGACGACAAGTACATGCATGTGTACGTTAAGACACATGCTGATGTGGCACGCCTGGTTGGGGCCATGCTTACCATCATGAGCAACGAAGTAGTCAGTACGTGTCTGGCAAGCGTGAGGCTCTGTTGTTCCGGCGGAATTTTTTGTCACGGTAAAGACCGGAATGACGGAATGATTGCCCCACCTCCACGGGGAACTACTCGTGGGCTGGTGGTGCAGATTCCTCCTGCCAGCCAAGTGGGGTTTCCTCCTCTGAGTCAAGCTCGTCCGCCTCTATCTGCAACTCCATAGCAGACGTCCGTGGCTGTCCATCCGTGGTCCTTCCCGGTACGGGGTTGTCAATGTGGGCCTCTTTTAGCTCCACACCTAGAGATGTTGCGGCTCTCAGCCAGGAGCTTAACCTCCTGGAGGGTATAGCTGGTGTGGCGGGTCTTGCTGAAGTTCCAGCCCCTTTCGTTTCACAACACCTTGAGACGGAAGATGTTGGGGCCCTCTCTAAGGGACCGTAAGTTGCTACCGGAATGGAGGTCGGGAAGATGAAGAAACGGAAACATCGGTCCCCTACACCGAGTTCCCGAGGGGCAGCGGCGGCGGAACATGCGGCCAAAGCCAAGAAAGGCGTTGGTGATGCGGTATCGATGTCTTAAGGGCCTGCTGAGGCAGAGCCTGCAGCCATCGTCGTGGTTGAGGCAGGTGCTGCGGCACCTGGCCTAGTTAAGCATGGTGACGAGGAGGGTGACATGGAGGGCGTTTTGTCCTCTAATGGGTGCGCATCAGTCGCCAGAACATGTGGAGGAGGAGGGTTCAGCTGTGGCTGCCATCTCCCACTTCTTAGATGGTTCCTCAGTTATAGGGCGACTTTCCAGGCGGTGCTAGAGGACCACGATCTGTTCAACGAGTAGTTCGTGGTCATACGTGCTGAGTTTCTGGAAACTTCGGAGCTCTAAAGTCGGCCCGTAAGAAGGTGAAGGATGCAGCGCAAGTGCAGGGGTGCTTCTTAGTACTCCTGTGTTTGTGCATTGTTAAGCTCTGCTACATCCTTTTCCTTCCACCATGTAAGTACAACTCACATCTTGGAATGTACGGGGCCTGGCTTTGTACACTGACACTTGGGTTTTTTGATGCAGTGTAGTTGGAGGAACCTTCTTCCATCCACTGCATTCAGGAAACAGGTTTCCAGGGCTCTGTATTGCATCCTATGTTACACCCCATTAAGGACCGTTTTGCGATCTTCCAATCGCACGCCACCCAACGGTTTAATAAGGTGTGCATCCTAGTGCCCCTGGGGCAAGGTGACACGCGCATCACGTCTTTAAAGGTCACCCTAGAGGGTTATGCGGTTAGCTTGACCCTATTGGTGAGGAAGGTGGCTGTCGTTAACATCCTAATGCCACAGCTTGACGCGCTTGCATCTGAGTGTCAAGCAGGTTGATGCCTTTCTTGCGGCCCACCGGGACATGGATCAAATAGTGATTGGGGATTTCAACTGCACATTAGATACCCAACTGGATTGCAATGCAGGTGCTGAGTATCGTCGTAGGGTGCCAAGTGAACTCCTGTCCCTTACTCGTACTCATCAGCTCATTGACTAATAGCGTTTGACCCACAGTTGACTTTGCACAGCCACCTTGCAGCGTGGGGCTTCTTGGGCACGTTTGGACCAAGTGTATGTGTCATCTGATTTAATACATCATTCGGTGGACGTGTCCATTGAAGACCATGTTGTCCGGGGGATCACAGGTGGCTGGCCTACGGGTTATCGTTCTGTCGTCAGGGGCCTGAACGGGTGTCATCAGCTGTTAATGGGCCCCTCTTGGATGTCCCTTACCTGGCGCTTTTAGTCCGTGGCTGCTGGCCGGGTTCGATCAACTGGCGGAGCACCATGGAATGTGCAGCATGGTTCGGATGTTCCAGAAGTCCCTGATCGCCCATCAGGTCAGTGACTTCCAGATTTGCTTGATGTCCTTGGACAGGGCAGGTTTGACCAGGATGCTGGGCACCTTGGATCTTCATCGGAGGGTTGCGGGCCTTCCATCAGGCCCATTCTCTCTCCTTTGGAAACAGGTTTCCCGCATGTCCCGTGTCAAGCAGGGTAAGGACCTGATGTGATAACTTGAGGATGCTGAAGGGTTGACTTACGATCGTGAAGGAATGGAAGCGAAACTCCATTCTTTCTACACCCAACAGTTCCGCAGCTGAGGGGTGTCTGGCGATGGCATTCCGGAGTTCTTCCAGGATCTGCCTCGATTGCCCCCTGAAGAGGACGGTATTGGCCGGCGCCTTGAAGAGCCGGAGATACTGGAAGCTGTTGTCCATGGCAATGTTAATACCAGCCCTGGTGCAGATGGTCTTTGGCACTCCTTCTACAGCCAGTTTAGGGGGAGGTCGTGCCTATCCTATGCCGGGTGTATGAGAAGATCCTAGAGGTGGGAGTGCCCTTTTAACTTCTCAGATGCCTTTATTAAGCTGATTCCAAAATAGAGCAACCTTGCAAGTGTCTGTGGACGACTGGAGGCCCATCTCGCTACTGAATGTGGATTACAAGCTCCTGACTCGGGTTTTGGCTGTACGTCTGCAGTCAGAGGATGGCCAATTGGAAGCAACATCAACACCATTCGAGACCTCTTCCACATGCGGGGGCGTGTTGATGGGCTGATTTATTTAGTGGATCAGCGCAAAGCATTTGACAATGTCTCCCACCATTACCTGTTCTCCGTTTTGATGGCTTATGGGTTTGCACCAGAGTTTATCAACAGAGTGCTGACAGTTTCTGCATAGTGGGGAGCGGTCGGACTCGTACGGGAGAAATACTCATGCTTGGGGTATTAAGCAGGGTGACAGTCTCTCACCCCTGCTTTATATCCTTGCACTGGAACCTCTCCTTAGGTTAATCTTGGCCTCTCTCCGAGATTGCGGCTTGGGGTCCTCGGTCAGCTTCAGGTCATTGTCATGGCGTATGCTGACGATATCTCCTTGTTTCTCTGCTCTGCAAGGGACATGGCCCGGTTCTTAGAGATCTTTGCTCAATTCGCTGCAATCAGCGGGGCCTCTATTAATCAGGCAAAGTCCCAGATTTATCCGTTATCGGAGGTGACTCGTCGGGAGTGTCTACACCTCCAAAACGAGCTCCGCAACTGGGAATGCTTGGTGGAGCAGTTTCAGGCCTTCCAGGGTCAATGGGCTGGGTCTTCCGCCACGCTGTATTTTCGAACAGGCACTTTTGGTAGCTGGCACCCTTGGCCCTAAGGTTTCATATATTTTGGAATACTTAGAGCCTCCTGAAAAATGGTTGGACCGATTCTTAGCTCAGCTACGGGTCTGGGTAACCATAAACACCGTTGGCCGTGCCGCTCCCTCTTTCATGCTTCTCGCTCCCGTGGGGGTCTGGGGCTTTTCGATCTTCCCCTATGGAAAAAAGCGGTAGGCATTCGGGAGGCTCTCATGAAGTTTGATCTTTCTGCATCTCTCCGAGAGTTACAGTCTGCTTTGGCTGGGACAAGCGACAGGGTGGTCGCTGAACATCACAGTTCCGGAACCCATTTACTGTTAAATTTAGAATTGTCGACGATCCATTCTGGTTTTGGAAACGTCGATTATCAGAGGATTGTTGTTGTTGTTGTTGTTTACTATGGTCCTATTCGAATTACAGGGACCATGTCCAGGCCCAAAGGAACGACGCCATCGAAGAAACGGCCAGGTGGCAGAATTCCTTTTTGATGAGTTTTCTTTCACTTCTATTATAGTTAAAGATTCAAAAAATTAACTCAACTACAGTTGATAAAATTAAGTTCTTTAATTTTATTTTTCGTTTGTATAGTGAAATACGAAAAACATTGACGTCTGTTCAGGGCAATGTCCTTTACACGTGTGCCCCAGAAAAAAACATAGCCGCCTAGGTTGACAACCCCGACAGTGGCACCACCTGGTCGGACGCAACCAAAATAGAAAACAGGTAGGGGGAAAATTATAGGGGGAAATTCAAATCAATTAAAATGAACAAATCAATCATTTAACTAATTTATTCATTTCCCAATCAATTGAACATTACATGTTTCTTTCCTCATCTACCTAGATATTAGGGACATACATAATGTTCATGATTTGCCCCGAAGGACACTTAAAGGACGGTCAGGCTCTGGAAACGGTAAGTGTTCCAATTTATTTAAATTAATTAAAAAAACCTTTTCACTTTATAAATGGGAAAGACCCCATTCGGGGTTTTACTGAGCCACAAACCACGCCACACTACCGCGTACATTTACGCACAACATTTACCATCAGGTTCGCCGAACGCGCTTGGCACCTTTGGCACTCAGCAGCTGTGACTCCCAGGTTCCTTTCTGTCATTGGTCAACGGAGAAATGCAGTGTATCCTATCTGCCAAGCTCCAGACGCTGGTGAGCAGAAATACCTGAAGACTTGCTCGTTCACTGCCAGTGCGTGCATTTCTTGAGGTCTGCTTTTGCGCTAGGATAACTTGATCGGAGGATGACATATTAATGCATGGGGTATTAAGAAGTCGGAAACTTGTGCATGTGGCGGTGTGAGATGTGTTGACTGTTTGCTTAGCAACCATTCAGGATCAGCTCTACGCCATCTGGAACAACAGCACAGGTCGAGGAGTCAAGCTTCTTTGTAAGCACATTTACCAGCTGCGCAGGGCTGAGCAGCACTTTTATGCTCAGCGAAACCAGGATGGGCATTTCGTGCTGCATTGGGCGCCGTTGACTTCTGCCCTTAGGGGCTTATGCGCATTGGGGTAAGGGTTTTACCATCACCCCGATGCCTACATCGGAGGGTTGCGCCTCTTTCACAGGGTCCTTCCTCCCTCCTTTGAAAACAGGTTTTTCCGTATGTTCTGTCGCAAGCAGGGTGAGGACCTGATTCGCCAACTTTAGATTCTAAAGTGTTGACCACTGACCGTGAAGGGATAAAGGAAATCCACCATTCTTTCTCTGCCCTTCAGTATCACAGCAGAGGGGTGTCTTGTAATGGCTTACCGGAGTTCTTTCAGGATCTACCTCGATTGCCCCTTTAACGGACAGTATTAGAAAGCGCATTGAGGAGCCGGAGATACTGGAGGCTGTTGTCCACGGTAATGTTAACACCAGACCTGGTGCAGATGGTCTAGGGTACTCGCTCTACAGCCGGTTTAGAGAGGAGGTTCTGCTTATCCTATGCAGGATGTATATGAGGAGATCCTTGATTTGGGGGAATGCCCATGAACTTCTCAAATGCCTTTATCAAGCTGATTTCAAAGAAAAGCGACCCAGTGACTGTGGACGACAGAAGGCCCATCTCCCTCCTAAATGTGAACTACAAGCTAGTGACTCGGGATTAGGCGGTTCGTCTGCAGACAGTTCTTTAACTTCTAATTTCACTATTCCAAACCTGTGCAGTCAGGAGCAGGTCTATCGAAACTAACATCAAGACTATCTGAGACATTTTCTACATGCAATGGCATGGGGATGGGCTGATAGATTCAGTGGATCAGCTGAAGGCATTCAACAATTTCTCCCATCATTACCTGTCACCATTTCCACTACCTTCCATTACCTGATTCCTAGAGATCTTCGCTCGATTTGCTGCAATCAGTGAGGCTGCTATCAATCTGGCAAGTCACATATTTCTGTTATCAGAGGTGACTTGGCGGAAGGGTAAGAGTTCCGCACGTTGACCATATAAAAATGGGACTTAAAAAGTTTTTTGATTTTTTGTCATTTCGACAATGTGGGAATTGGACTTACAAATTTTTTTGTTTTTCCAGCACTATGAATATATGGGAATTTCCATTTTGTCATATCAAAACTGTGGGATTAAGTCTTAAATTTTTTTTTGCTTTTTATTCATTTCGAATACCCAGGAATTTGACTTAAAATATATTTAATGCTTTTTTGTCATGTCGACCATGTGGGAATGAGATTGTGGTAATTATATGCATGCATAAATTAGGAATTTTGGCTGTGAGCCAGGTCAATTAAATTTGATTTCACAATAAAAACCAATTATTTATTTATTAGTTTTTTGAATTCTTGGTGAATTCTTTTTGTATTGAAAAGTTCTTTGAGTGCCTGTGATTTATATTCAGTAACATCTTTAAAATTAGTAAACAAAACTAAAATTTAACCACTTGTGATGTGCTCGTGCAGTTCACCCAGCACTAAATTACCTCAACTTTATGGCCATTGGCCATCTTCATTCCTCAGAGGAATCGGCAATTTGAATTGGCAGAGCAACTCAACCTCATCCCAGCTCGCAACTCGGTCATTTCCTGTAAGAATTGTGCAAGTGTTGCACGCTACAGCCAAGAGAAGAAACGCAAGCTGGGATGGCGGTATCGCTGCGTAAATTATAAATGTAGAAAAGTTCATTATCCATTAACTGGCACTTGGTTTGAACACATCAAGATTAGTGTGCAGGAATGCTTAATTTTTGAGTTCTGCTTTATCTCAGAAATGTCTCTTAAATTTGATGTCAGAAATTAATATGGAGAGAAAAAGAAAAGAAGATCATCGCCAACTAAGTAAGAAAACTGGGGTTAACCTGTATAGTAATTGCCGCAACCTTTGTGCAACAATTATGTCCCTCAACTTTGACCGCAAGCTGGGTAAGGCTGGCATGACAATTTTAATCGATGAGACTTGCATTTCACGGCGCAAAAATGGCAAAGAAATGAACGTACAGCCTAATTCAATAGTAATTCTGGGTTTTTTGTCTTGAGACCTGGGATAGAATGTTTTTCCGGGTTGACAAAAAGTCAAAACGTATAATTTGACCTTATCTGCGCAAGTTCATCCACCCAGATGTGAAGATCATTTGCACAGTTAGAGGCTCCACTTAAAAAATTTAAACAAGCTGTTTCCCAGTGTCGAGCACAAAGTCACCAACCATTTAATATACCAGTTTGTGTCAAAAAATGATCCAACAAACACAATTAATCAATTGGAAAATGAGAATAGGTGGCTTAAGCACGCAATACGATCACGCCAGTCACTGCAGCTAATCGACGAGTACATCATACATTTTTTTGTATAAAAGATATTTTTAGACAAGTTTGCAACAGTTGCTGAACGTGGAACCACAATTTTTTGAAGATGTGCTGAAAATTTACCATGGTCGCGATGGTGAGAAGATGGAAATAAAACAGTTTGAAAAACCAACTGCTGAAAGCATCTTCTTCCACCATTAGAACTGCAAAATTTAATTCAAGATGTATGTATAATTCAAATTCGAAAGGAATGAAAAGCAAAAAAAATTTAAGTCCAAATCTTATGTGGTCGAAATGAATAAAAAGCGAAAATATTCTAAGTCCGATCCCCACATGGTCGACGTGACAAAAAGCATAAAATATTTTAAGTCCTATGAATTCGAAATAAATAAAAAGCAAAAAAATTTCTAAGTCCAAATCTTATGTGGTCCAAGTGAGAATATCTTTCTAAGTCCCATTTCCATATGGTAGACTTAGAATGGGACCTAACCTATATGACCTAACCTTTCGACCATGTGGGAATGATCCTAAGGTTAGGTTAGGTTAGAGCAAAAAATATTTTAAGTCCTATTCTCATATGGTCGACGTGCGGTACCCATTTTTCCATGCAGTCTATTATCAAAGTGCACACACAGGTGTGCATTTGCTGTGCAAGAGGCTATATCGGCCTCAGTCCAGTGAATGTCGCTTTTTCCAGCCATGCAACCAGGAAGACCACTTCCTGTTTCATTGGGGTCCTGTATTTGCATCTTTAAAGATGCTCTTTAGATTGTGAGAGAAGGGGTTTGTTTTGTAATTATGCACAAATCATTACACTTTCTCAAAGAGATCTGAAGTGTTGCTCAACTTCATTACTATGTGTGTGGGGTTTCCCTCTATGGTTAGTAATATTGCAGAGTAGCGTTTCTTTGTTTATACAGGGTGAAAGAAAAGTCTGTATCTTATAGGTTTTGCATCTAAATGATGGATGATATCAAAATTCTGCTAATGGGAGTGAATAGTAATGTGTCCTGGTGCTATCCAATGGTGATGTCCCAATTGCCCTTCATGGTCATCATCAAGGTCATGAAAACACTAACTCTGAAACGGTTAATGATAGAACAAACATCCAATTATAAAGTTGTAGGGCATGGCCAAATTAGTGTAAATCTATTGTGAAACGTAGCACCATAATAACTGTTAACGAGGATATTTCACTAACTAAATGTCAACATGCTCCGTGAATGTTGCTCACCAACAATGCTTACTTGTATTGCACGTTGCGTTCAACAAGGGGCAATGTCTTTAATGTTTTTCTGATTACTGTCAATATGAAGAAGCATGTGCTTTAAAACTGGAAAAACCAACATCAATAAATGATTGGCGAATGGAATTTGTTTACTGACCAATTGTCTTACATTGTTGTCACTAGCATACTGATATGTTTCATGTCACAACTCGTCATGCATTTATGCAAGTTTTGATTTACAAATTTTGGTTCACATTGTACTTGTAAAACACAGTTGATTAATTATCAGTCACAAATTAATGATTCATAGCAACAGCCTTCATTCTCATTAGGTGAGGTCCACAGAGTGGATTTCACAAACTTTTAAAGTATGTAAATGCTACACATTTTTTACATGGAACATATCAGTATGCTAGTGACAACAATGTAAGACAATTGGTCAGTAAACAAATTCCATTAGCCAATCATTTATTTATGTTGTTTTTTTAAGTTTTGAAGCACATGCTTCTTTATATTGATAGTAACCAGCAAAACAATAAAGACATTGCCCCTTGTTGAAAGCAACGTGCAACGTGCATTTACGGGCATGTTGACATTTAGTAAGTGAAATATCCTCGTTAACATTTATTACATTGCTACGTTTCCCTACAACTTTATGATTAGATGTTTTGTTATAACACTAACCATTTCAGAGTTATCATTTTCATGACCTTGATGATGACCCTCAAGGGCAATTGGGACATCACCAATGGATAGTACTAAGGCACATTACTATTCACTCCCATTAGCAGAATTTTGATATTGGTCATCATTTAGACGCAAAACCCATAAGATACAGACTTTTCTTTCACCCTGTATAAGGATGCAAATTTTCATCAGTTTGTGTTTGTGTTTTTCAACACCATTTTTTCAGTTCTGGAACGCGTGTCCAGGGCTTTAGGTCCTAGCTCATACTCACTTATGGTCATCGTAGGGTTTTAGGTTTAAAGCTATTAGATGGTGGTTATCCACGATGGCGATGACGCAATGCCCTGGTGTACCCTGAAGGGTGTGCCGGCCAATTGTGCATTGTGTTGGTGTTCTCTGCTCCCGCCATTATCTTCTGAGCACAGGTGCTCGTTTTGGGGGTTTTCCCTAATAACCGACAAGCGGCGACGGGGGACTCAGTGAGTACCATTGTAGTGGGCAAGGTAAGTATCCGCTAAGGCCCAGTATTACCATTTGTATGCTCTATTACATTACTCGACACTACTAGAGCAGGGCCTAGGTGTTCGTCACCGCTTGTGGTTCCTTTACACACATTATACTCCCTCATGGCCACCGTTTTGTCATGACCACTCCTTTATTGCTGGACTTTTTGGCTGGTGGGAACTTTTCCTTGTCAAACAAGTTCCCATATGGAACTTACGGTAAGTGACAGTCCAGCTGCCTGGTAGGTATTATCCGAGACACTATCACAGCACAATAGCCACACAGAATTATTCCACAGAATTACTACACCTTTCACCCTGCTTGGACTTAGGCCCTCTCTGCTTCCCACTTTCCTTTGTGTTTCCTTAATGTCTTTTTTACATAAGAAAAGTTGGCATACATAACTTTTAAGTTTTAATTTAATTTAAGTTTACAAATTTAAACCGGAATCCTCACAATATAAAAAGGGAATTGCTAAAAATGTTATTTTCATGTTTAAAAAAGTTATTGTTCTATTGTGCAAACTCAAGTTTTGTAAGATAAAGAAACAAATTGACATTATTTTTTGTTCTCAAAGATGTCATTCTTTGGTGAAAAAAGGCGTCATTAATTTGTCTTAACAAGATAATTTTTGACGGCCATTTTCACGATGTTTTTAAGGATTTTTTTTAACTAAACTTACCCTTCCCCCCTCTTAAAATGTGCAGACACATACGCCTTGAACCCTACTTATTTTATGGTTCGCATTTGTCATTAATGATTTCTTATTAAACATATGACAAGAATTGCGCATAAATATATCAACAAAATAGTACACTCAAAGATTCCATGACAACGTACAGAATCGTGGGGTGTACTATTCTGCCCATATTTTTATGCAAAATTATTGTCCCACGCAAAATAAATATTCCCGTTGTTATGCACATATAGCCAGGGCCATATAAGGTGATCACATTTCGGGGGCACATTTCTAAGAGGGCGGAGAAGGAGGGGAATTTTTTTTGCTGAATTAGGGTTGCATAGTGCATTATTGGTGGGTTGCTGTTCTTTAGCACTATTTTTTTCAGTTCGTGATTGAGTGTCCAGTGCCATCTGCAGCCAGCATTTAGAGGGAGAGGACGTGCCTCTTACCTCTTCCTGTAAATACCTTCACCTCCACCAGTAGGCCTACTTAGTTTGCAGAAAATAGCTGATTCTGGATTTTGGTAGCATACTGCAATCTAAACTTATTTATACAGCATATAGTCTATGGGCCTTTAATTTGCAAGACTATCTGCATTTTTTAAGGCTAACTGAAATTCACTTTCAGTTAAATTTTTCTGCTAACGTGTTTTCGTCGAACCATCCCAGACCCACTGCAATGGATTTCTTAAATCCTTCGATGGATTCTTTATCACTATCGTGGGTACACTCAGTAAAATTTTGATTAAAATATTCCGACTTTCTGCGCTTTTTTGCCAACTAAAAACGCGTTTGTCGCTTCCGACCACGTGTTTACTGATCGCTGCGGGATGCAAACCACTTTTCCGAGGCTCGTCGCGGGCCCCGTGATTTGTTTTTTGCTGAAAACGCAACACCACCTTGTTCTGCTACATGGTATCAACATTCAGTAAAATTCTTACAAAGAAATTCGAATTCTTTCTGCGTTTTTTCGCCTCTTGAAAACGTGTTCCGTCGCCGTTGACCACATGTTTTTGCCGATCGTCGCTGGACACAGACCACTTTTCCGAAGTTTGCCACGGACCCCGTGAATTATTTTTGGCCAAAAACACAACACCACCTTGTTCTGTTACATGGTGGCAACATTCAGTAAAATTCTTACAAATAAATTCGAATTCTTTCTGTTTTTTCGCCTCTTGAAAACGCGTTCCGTCGCCGCCGACCACGTGTTTTAGTTGATCGCCGTTGGACGTGGACCGCTTTCCCGAAGTTTGCTGCGGACCCTGTAAGTCGTTTCCTGCAAATTTCTAAACGCCACCTTGTTTTTCTACATGGTGGCAACATTCAGTACAATTCTTACAAAGAAATTCGAATTCTTTCTGCGTGTTTTCGCCGATCGCCGTTGGACGCGCACCACTTTTTGCCGACTCGCCAAGGACCCCTTGATTTGTTTTTTGCTACTTCTTTAAAAGCACGGTGTCCTACTATAAAGTGTTGAAACATCTTAGGGGAGAGTGGGGCATAATAGGGTACTGGGGTCAAATGGGGTAGGTCCAAAATAGCTCTTTTGGAGGTGCTGCCACCTGTTAAAACTAGCCTCAAAGCAGCCCATACTAGTATATTTATTAGGCCATGCAGCTGCCATTAAAGAGATAAAAGGAGTTTTGAATTTTTCGTTTTGAAACGGATTTGGCTCATGTTGATGTTATTTTTACAACACATATTTGCAAGTGTATAGAGTACTTCCTGATAAGGTAACTTTTTCCTTATTAATAACTTAAAAGCATGCTTTATGACTAGTTTGATAAGTGACAAATTTTTGTCTTTGTCCATTAAATACCAGGTCAGGGTTACCATGTTTAACTTTGTGGCACATGGGGCAAAATGGGGTATGACCATGGGGGTAAAATGGGGTAGCTACCCCATTTTGCCCCACAGTAATAAGATTAATTTTTTTAAATATTAAACACTTTTAAACTTTCTTTTAGATCTTTTAATTTCAAAAATGGTTCGGAATTATAAACGAAAGTCTGATCGCTTGACTTGGAGCTCGGATTCTAAGGAAAATGCTGTTGCTGAAGTGTTAGCAAGACAAATGGGATACAAAAAGGCTGCAAAGAACTTTGGTGTTCCCCAAACAACACTGGAACGCAAAGTAAAACTTTGCAGAAATAATTCGAAACAACCCTTAATGAAAGTGCCACTAGGTTTTAAGGTTACAGTTTTTACAAAAGAGGAAGAAAGAGAGTTGGTTGATTACCTCAAGATGATGGAATCTAGGTTGTTTGGTCTAACCAAGAATGAACTGAGAAAATTAGCATTCCAGTTGGCGAAAAGAAATAAAAAACAGCACCCATTCGATAAAGAAAAAGAAGAAACTGGTATAGACTGGGTAAATGGATTTCTAAAAAGACATCCAGATTTGTCTCTTCGAAAACCAGAGCGTACATCTGCAGCTCGGGCAATGAGCTTCAACAAAGTCATTGTACAAAATTTTTTCGATCTTCTTGGACAGGTTGTTGACCAACACAACCTAACACCATACAGGATATACAAATGTGATGAGACAGGGGTTACTGTGGTTCCAAAAACAAAATCAAAAATCATTTCAGCAAAGGGAAGGAAGCAGGTAGGGGCCCTGACATCGGCTAATAGAGGAACCACAACTACTGTTGAAATTTGCTGTAGTGCAAGTGGAGCATACATGCCTCCTATGTTCATTTTCCGTAGAAAACGAATGAAATCAGAACTCATGAATGGTGCTCCAGCTGGTGCTTGGGCTGAATGCCAAGAAAAAGGTTGGATTGATCGGGATATTTTCTTGAAGTGGTTCAAGAAGTTTGTAGAATTTAGCCATTCTTCAAAGACGAACCCAGTACTTTTGTTACTAGATGGACATGATTCGCATGTAAAAAATCTTGACCTGATTGATTGTGCACGTGAAAATATCGTAACTATTGTGTTTCCCACCTCATTGCACACTCTCCGGGGTCACTCTCCGGATCTCCGGGGTCAGCGCCGACATCGCCAACACCAGCTTTCTTGAGGAGATTATTGATTCCAATCCGGACATGTGCATAGAACTGGACGACTCCATACAGAACCATGCATGCGTCATCAACCACTGGCTTTGTAGGAACCGGAGCAAGAAGAACGTGATCCTTGAAGTGACTCCTACCTTTTACAAGCTGCTGATCAAGAAAGAGCAGATAATTATCAGCTTGACGGGACACTACGTGCAGCCGAACGTCGCGTTGCTTCGCTGTCAACGGTGCAACAGACTCGGACACCCTGCAAAAGGCTGTTCGGCAGTGGTTCGTTGCATAAACTGTGGTGCACCACACCGTCTGGATCACTGCACTAACACGCTGGACTGTTGCAACTGCGAAGCCCAGGGCATCAAACTCGCTGATAGACGTCACAAGGCCAGTGACCCGAAGTGCCCAGCATTTTTAGCCCGATTGGAGAACGTTCGAACGTCCACAAATTATGATTGACACAACCATTCTTCACATTAACCTCAGAAGGGGGGACAACACCAACAGCAGGGGCCCAAGCAACGAGTTTGCCAATGGACTTTATTTGCATCCAAGAACCATGCCCCTCAACACACCTTGCATCTTGGAAGGGACAGGTCATTCCCATGCACTGGGGTTTAAACGTCCAAATCATTACCTGCAGGACCACACCGATGATTGAGCTGGCCCAACACCGGAGTGATCACATAGTTGTCGTCCGCATCCAGAACAGTACCTCAGCCTGGGTACTTGTCAACGTATACATTCCCCAGCAGGGCAAGCACTGCCTGTCTTAGAAACTCGTCACCATTCTCCGGAGTTACCGTCTCCTAGTGGTCATCACCAGGGACTTTAACGGAAAGCACCTGGCATGGGGCTGCGAAACTGTTGACCAACAGGGCAACCAGGTTATGGATCTCATCACACAACACAGTCTCAACCTCCACAATGACCAAGCCATGGGTCCCACATTTAAAACGGCACAAGCAGAGGGATTAACGGACGGTAGTGCAACCGTGCGCCCCATCTGCCTTCTCCCGGTCCTGGGTAAGGTGCTGGAAAAAATGCTGGCGCGCCGACTTAGTTTCTATCTGGAGCGAGGGAGGTGCTTCTTAACTAAGCAATACGGATTCCGGGAGGGCACCAGAACACATATTTATTCTTTTGTAAACTTTTCACTTGTTATAGTAAAGAAATATTTCACATTCGTTTTACCATGGGATCTAAACTAAATAAAAAGTTATAAGAAACATCACCTCACTAAGCGTTCCAAACATCAACGAGAATGTAGATCTCATGAGGTAATGCAAAGAAATGCAAATACCAACCCTAATGAAGAAGTTCAGGATAGTATTGTTATTCCATCATTAACATTACCATCTGTGGTTGTTAACAGCAATCAAGTAGAAACGTCAACCTCACATATAGGTAATGTTTGTGAAGAGCTTCAAATGGGTCTACGTCAATTCGGCGCATAGCAATTCGGCGTA
>JAQGBW010001044.1:0-30213 GCA_034698625.1 Julus scanicus | reverse complement strand
CTGGCGTTGGTGTTTAGCCCTCGTGTTGCAGAAATAGGCCAACGTTAAAAATCAACAAACAAACAAACAACAAACAATTTTCTTGACTATTCCAGATCTGAGGGAACCCTGTATAATAACAAGCATCGATAAACCTTGGGATAGCACAAGATCAATGACGATATATTAACCTGTATGCTGTAGTGCAAGACAATGCGTTGTTGGCCAAAATAAATTCTACTTATATGTGGGTTAGCTGCCCAAGGACACGTTAAGAAGCACTGAGATCTGAATACCGTGCTGTGCAGGAATTTTTTTGATTGACCATCCCACCAATACCTGTAGTTAGTGTGCTCAATCATGGTTCTCACGTTGTTGAAGTTAAAATCAGGTCATTTCTGGTCCCTATTGTCGAATCTTTTTGTAATCTATGAATCCACTAGTTTGTGTAATCATCGATTGCTGTATAAGTGTGTTGTTTGTGATTTTAGCATTTAATAATGCCACAAAGTGAAAAGCTACACTTCATAGTGAGAAATGCACTAAATAATTTTATTGCCAGTTTTTTATCGCTTGTTCTGGGATGGGCACGGACAATGTCTTTTCAAATATTTTTTATGAACGCCTTGTACCAAAAGAAATCATCAGTAACTTCCTGTAAACTAAATAAAATGAACATATAGCAGATTATGTCATAACATGGTTCCAGCAGCCTTGAAAGTCGGGAATTATGCTTGAAATTTGGGGTAAAAAAACCTGTTCGACTTAAGACCGCAATTGGTCCAACCGGCCAGTCGAAAGTCGGGATCTTTTTTATTTAGTGCCTGGATTGAAAAATAAAAAAATGACGAGGTCGCACATATTTCTGGAGTAAGTCCTATAGTTTTTATGAAAAGTAACGAAAATTTATTTATAGAAACATTGATTTTCTATACATTTTTAAAAACGTTCTAGATAATCCAATTTTTCCCCCAGAATTTCATTGTTATTGTTATTGTTATTGTTTCATAAAGGATGTTTCGATTATCTCCAGGGAATTCAAGCTGCTTAACAAAAATTTCAAACAGAATTCCCGACTTTATCCGAGGTGATACAAACTTAGCTAATGAAGAATTGATATTTTTTTATACCTTGTTTCACAATAAACATGACAAATTCAACATATTTTTCGACGATTACCTTTCTGAATATGCTGTCTGTTGAATTATGGTCTTCGTTGTTGTCATGTTTAGTTTAGGAAAAAAAACCGTAGGAAACACGTAGAAAATAAATTTTCTAGTTAATCCTAATCATTAATTAGCGTTGGTGAAATGGAATAACAATGTTTTTATTCCTTTTTTTTTCTTTTTTTTTTTTTTGGAACATTTTTTGTTCGCTTGCACGTGACCATGCACGTGAGCGCGTGGTTAGAACATTTTTCTATCGTTTACACGTGGCCATGCGCGTGGTTAAATTCCAGTGTAGCACGTGTACTCAAATTGGAACCAAGTACCGAAAGCAAAGGCCTAAATATGTTTTTTTTTTTTTTTTTTAAATTCAATATTGCTGCAAAGATGACCATTGTTTTAGCTGTGAATTTCAGAAAGGTGTTGATCGTAAAACACCAAAGTATACAAAAATCCAAAACTAATCGATCATTTGCGGTTGAAAATTCTATTGCAACATAAATTCAGGCATTTTGTTTTTAATTTCACGGATTTTCTGATTATATTTAATCGTAAGTTTTCCTAAAACTGTTCAGTCCTACGTTAGAAGACATAGTTGTGTACCGGTGTCACTGACACAACCCCGTTTTTTTAGGGTTTTGTTGGTGGTTTTTTTTTTGCATTTCTTGAATAAAAAAATTCAAGAATGCGCGTTTTTTGTGTGCTTAGGAAGCTTCCTTTTCAGTTTATCGTAATGTACGTATATTTGGAAATCCTCCACTCCATGGTAAAATGAACCACGAAACAAGTTCACCCTTGTGTCCGACCTACTTTTTTTTCAACCCAGATGTACAAAAAACTTTCTAAATACTGAAGGGATGTTATTTGGCACAGTACATACACGTAAGCACCTATGTATACTATCTACCTTCTCATCAATTGGCTAATTATAAATTTTATAAATTGCTCACGAGGTAGAACCTTTTAAATAATAAGGTGAAATACTGGATTCAGTCTTGGGTTAGATAGCATTACAAGGAAATGCTTCATTTAACAGATAATTACTTAACATGTTGACAATTCAACAATTCATTCCATATGTTTGGCCCGATGGGACTTGGCGCACTCTCAGCCCTTAGGCTAGATGATTTACATTTGTATTTAGGTTACACGTGTTCGGTATTATGGCCCCAGGAACATCTGAAACAACATCCCTCCCGTACAAAGTTTCACAGTCTGAAACAATGACCTTCCACATGGCCTAATACAGGGTGCCAGACTTGGTAAACATGAAATTGTCACGTTAGTTTATATCCTGAAATGGTAAGATAAATGTGATTTATTTTGAGAAAGTCAGGGGAATTTAACATCATCATTCACTTGCTTTAGTTATCACAAATATCAAGGGAGGGTACACTCGGCCAACCCTTGTAACTAGTTTTAACATTTTTATATTAGGGGCCTACTTCTCCTAAGATCCATTTGGCAGTGGCTTGCCCAAACCATCCTTTGGTATATATTGAGAGTGAAATTAGTCTCTATACAGCTTTTAATCTCGCGAAAGATTTGCATCTTCGTGCTTAATAAGTTTCTCCTCTACAGCTACTCTCAGCAACACTCTCACAAACTGCTTCGATGTTTTTGTGTTAAACAACTTGTTGAAGGACGGCTAGAGTGTCTAAGATCACTAATTGATCCAGTCTCCGTGAATCTTTTAATTAATCTCTTCACAGTTGATGAATCTAAATCACTATTCCGATAATACGAAAATTTCGAACTGTAGCTACCAAACCTTCATTGTTTTTAAAATATTGCTCAACAATAAAACTGTGTTGTTCTTTCGTGTTGCTCTCCATTTTTAATAACCCCTTTTTGTTGTTATAAATTTTTGTATAACTTTAGGTATATCATCAGATGAAGGTCTAAGGTTACGAAGCGTTTTGTTATCAAGAAAATACTAGGTTGTGTCTCTGTAAAGCTCAGTTTTATGACAATTTTAAGGTGCGATCATGCTTTTTTTGAAATTCTTTAAATTCAGTTGCCAACAACTACTTTTAGGAAAACTGGAAATATGTCAGTCATGTTAAATTTATTGAGAAAAATACACAAAGATGAAAGGTTTCCGTGTTCTACTGTTGTTTCCTAACTTTCTTTCGACTAAAACGCACCTTTTTTTGATTAATAGGTTGAGCTAATGATGCTATTTCTACGAAGGATGTATTTTACTGGTACCATACTACCCTCATTTTCAGATGACACTAACTGACTAATTATTCTAGAAAAGGAAACTGAATGTACTAACCTAAATTCTTCCAAGTCGAGTTTTTTTTATGCGTTTTTTGCACAAGTAGATTCATTAGGAAAGGATGGGAAAATAGCTCATTATCAACCCTTTTAACACGCAAATGATTTCCATTACCCTCAAGCTCAACCTAACGTTTTTTTCATACAAAAAATGCTCTGGACCTTGTCTTTTTTTAGCTATTGTTATAATTTATTCCTCTAGCCATTGAACAAGGTTAGTTTTTTGTTTAACTTTCTTTATCATATACAGGGTGGCCACAAAAAATCATATCTTTTTTCATAAATTCGTAATCTTTTTGTTTTTTAATCAAAGTAAAACGCACCAAAGTCCGGACAGTGAGAATACAGCAGTTGAGTACAAGTTGAAATAGTGGTATTGTTCGTACGTTTGTTACTACCTATATTTGTGCAAAATTGGATTTACTAGCTGTGATTAAAAAAACAAAAGTTACGAATTTGTGAAAAAGATTTCACTTTTTTTGTGTCCACCCTGTATCATTTGCAATGCAAACTGTGTGGTTATTGCCCACATTCCTTTGACACAATGCATCGCATATTTTGATATGTTTATATGTTTGTTGTCCTATCTCATCGTATTTTTAAATTTCTTTGTCAGGGACAAAAGTGAAATGTTTTAAGGATTGGCAAAGTGAAAAGTTTTGGGAATGCTGCTACGATTTACATATACATGTAGGTTTTTTTTACTACTTGTCCACAGGTAGAGGTCCTGAGTCCTGACTCAGCATGGTCTCACTAAACAAATAAATACTATCCCAAACAGGTATTTTATTTTAAGTTTACAAAGAACATGAATGGATACGGAGTTTGAAATTTTGAACTTTGGGGGTTGAGATTCTAAATCTGATATTTTTGTTCAATTATAATCAAAATATCTTTTGGAAAATTCAAATTGTGAATTGTAGTGACTGCTTCAATTAACTTGTTTCTGAAACCAATGTTTTAGTTTTTTTATGTATATATCTATAGATATTGTTTTATAAATTAAGGATTCATTTTGTACATGTTTTATTTACTAATTAGTAGTTTGTATATGTAAATACATTTTTATTGATACTATTTGGTTTAAACTCAGTTTTAACCGGCTCTCAACTCTTTACTAGTCCCAACTAAGACGTATAAGAGGGAGTATATTGGATTATTTGAATTTGTAAGCCTTTACTGCTACCACCTATTACTTGTTTTAAATTCTACTGTTTTAGTGCTGCTCATTATGTATCATTTCCATTGTTTTGAAACGCCCAGTATGTATGTATTTATGTTTCAAATATTAAATTTATGTGGGAAATGTCAACAACCCCTGTTAAGCAGTTGGAATGTTGATAACCATTGATAAAGATGGGGAAATGGACAACCTGGAATAGTCAGGGAAGTTGGATAGACCATGGATAGTCAGGGAAGCTGGATAGACCTGGAATATTCAGGGAAGTTGGATAGATTTTGAATAGTCATGGAAGTTGGATAGACCTCGAATAGTCAGGGAATAAGTTGGGTAGATCTCGAATAGTCAGGGAATTAGTTGGATAGATAGTCTTTGCAGATATTTATTTTCAGATTCTTGTTTTGCCAAAACCTTTTTACTGTTTGATTTCTAATCCTTTTTCTTAAGTCCTTAGCCACCACCACGAGTAAAATATTCCTGTAAATAACAATGTTTAGTTCATTTAAAATACAAGACACGTTTTTGCCCAAGTTTCTAGCTTTCGTTTTTCTTGTTTTTTTTTTATTAAATTAATGCTCGAATGCGCATTGCGAATAATAAAGTAGGTCGTTGAATGATATGTAGGACAGTTGCATTATGACGATGCTTTCGTTTGTTCAGTTAATTTCCATTGTAGCTAAATAAAGTACCAAATATAGCTTTTGCTAGAGATGCATCACCAGAAAACGTGGCCTAATCTCAAATACATTTTACACCTTATTTGTTTTAGAAACACAGGGAAAATGGGCGCAAAAATATCCGACCTTTTATATTTTGTTAAATCTACACATGTGGATATTTGTTGCCAGTTTTTGGTATTTTTATGTATTTCTGAAAAAGTGTTCAATAATTATGACCCGAAATTGAGCAGGTCAAATAAGGGATACTCAAACAGAACCTAAAACTTCGCATTTGGGTCACCCCTCACCCATGTCTTGTTTTTACCTATATTTTTACGTAAATGTGTTTGATATTCACGTGAATAATAGTTAGGGCAGTTAGGAATCACTATATTTGCCTGTTTCAACAAAAGCAGTTTTAGTTTGTCCTTCCGACATGAATGTGTGACTGAATTAGCATGTCACAGTATAACAATGGCCGTAATTTAGAATATATGTTGAATTTGTAATATATGTTTGTCACCTGAATACGACTGAAGAGTGTGACTCGAACAATTGACTGAAAAAGCACAGTTGAAACCCATTTAAGACACTCCCAACTCGGCAAAACGATGGGTGGCCCAAAATTATCCAAAGCAGGCCAACGTATCCACATTTTACTATTTTTAAGTATTTACATAAAAAGTTACTCTTGCTGAACACGTACACGGTTGTTTACGGAAATATATATTGATGTCAACAATTAGAAAAAAATAGGTGTTGTAATGTTTTACTAATTTGAATTTGAGGGCTTCTGGTTATGTGTCAAAGCACTCCTGAGGCCTTCAGGGTTCGGTGCTTAAGTAATCTTGAGCTCCTTATGGTTTGAAAAGTTAGGATTTATTCTATAGGAAATTGTTCAGATTTTTTGGAAAAATATTGCGTTAATAAAGCAATTTTTTTTAACCAACTTAAACACAAAAAACATAAGGGAGACTGGGGAGCATTGAGACATATTTTACTAAAACATTTTTTGCACATTCATTAATTGTCGTATTGATCTAAAATTGTAAAAATGTATTTTTAACTAAGTGATTGCAGGATCAACATTTTATGAAGCCAATTCTATTTTAACGTTGGAAAAATGTTTGTGTGGTGGAATGTCTCATTTCGCTCCACTTTGGGGTAAAATGAGACACTTCATGATACAGACAAAATTATGCAAAAATATTAAAATAAGTCGTATTTATCATTGTTAGACTTAAAAACGTAATGAGTTTGGACTGAAATAAAATGAAATGAAATTATTGTTCTTTAAAATTGTTATTTCACAACGATTTCCATTTGTTTTATGCTAAAATTATTGAATTAAAATTGTTCTAAACTATTTTGACTCATTTTTATTCATATAGATTGTCTCGACTTACCCCATGTCTCAATGCTCCCAAGTTAGGAAAATTGAACATTTAATTCCTGTGATAGCGTGTTCTAAGTAGTTTCATGACCTTTTGATATTTTAAAAATTTTTAAACTATAATGACGATGTACTTTTAAACCACCGTTACTTTTGTAATTTAATACAATGGTTTTTTGCTTTTCTAGCACATGTCCCAATAATTCAATACATCGGGGTTTTTTTATATATAAAAATTACCAGTCATTGTCAGTCAAAATTTTGCGAAGGTTTTAATTTGCATTTCCATATTGTATCGTCACACAAATTACTCGCACATGAAGGGGAGGAGTGTCTTAATGTGTGTAAAAATTAAGGAGAACCGAGGCCATATCTTAAAACTAAGTATGCAATAAATGAAACTTTAAATTTCGTTTTTTGAATGAAACCTTGAGTGTTGTTGACAAATGAATTTCACTTTGTTTCATCAACGCAAAAATTTAGGTTTTCTGTAACTTGATGAGGAAGTTTCTTTTTGGATAAATGGCTTGTTTGACTTGTTTTTCCGTCTGAAATCACATTTTGTCACATTTCTGCTGATTTGTTTCTATATGACGAGTAAATTATCTTCATTCATTCAAGGCTGAAAACAGGGAAATTTGGTAGACCTGGAAAACCTGGAATTTTCAGGAATAATTGGCTGGACTTGGTAAGCATGGGATTGTCAGGGATAATTAGTTGGACTTACCAGGAATTTATTATGGAACATGGAATTTATCAGGGAAATTGGTGAGAACTGGAAAACCTGGAATTGCCAGGGTTCATTGGCCTAACCTGGAAAGCTTGGATATTCAGGGATAATTGGTGAGACCTAGAAACTTTGGAATTGTCAGGGATAATTCGTTGGACTTGAAAAACCTGGAATTGTCACATATTAAACACAATTTCTGCATCGTAAAATCGATTATATGTGGCTTTGCAGTATAACGAGTTTATATATGTTCGGAAACAGGTTTTCTTGGCTATGAAATAACTTTGGCTTGATTGATACAAACAGAAATTATATTCCGGTGTGATCAACATGCATGACGAATTATTCAACACCTGAATTAAGTCCTTATTTTGATAAAGATTCAGTTTTGAGTAGTCATTGGTAATATCTGTTTGATCTTTGTATTGTGAACAGTTTTGGCCTTATTTACTGACCTATATATAATATGATAAAGTATTTCTAATCAAACTTTATTAAATTTTAACCAATTAATTTAAAATCCATTCCAAAAGTTACTTCTGGACACACTTTCAATGACTGCTTTTGATTTTCTTCATGTGACCACCTCAAAAAATATCTGTAGGAATTTGTGAATAAATCGCGGCCATGACCGTTCGTCCTCATTTTTATGCTTTCTTTACAATCAAACAAGTACAACGAGTACGCATACTTTCAATCAATGCCCTGTTTGTTATTAAGGGCAATACGTGTGTTACTTAATTTGTGATTGCATCAGGATTCCCCTCCTCTTTCTTTGAATTTTTACATTTTTAATGTACTTGTAGCCTAATTTTTAAAATGTTTTTTTTTCTTATTATTATTTTTAATAATACACTGCACAAGAGTAGCTAAGATTTATAAGATTGTTGTTCTTAGAAAATTATGGGTTATTAATGATGTTCATTTTTTAGTGCATCATATTTTGTTGGGAAAACCACTACAGTTGGATGTCGTAATTTGTGTTTTTTACTTCCTGGTATCTGATGATGATGACCTCACTCAAACTTAGTTTTTAGTTGGTTAGTTGCCTCTAAACCTTGTCAAACAAAGTGCTTCAGAACCTTGTTATATTACTTGTTTTGAACTTTTTGGAACCTTTTAGCGTTATTTGTCTTTGGGTCCATAAACCATACCCAACCAACAGTGTCCTAAGGTTATGTTCATTGCAGTGAAACTTTGTGTGTTGTAGTGAAGCTTTAGGAGTACTGCAGTGAAGCATATGGGCATTACAGTAAAGCTTATGTACATTGCAGTGAATTGCCAAAGTGAAATTTAAGCTGGTTTTTCACATCTTTAAGTCTCCCTCTTCTCATTTTCCCCCTCACTTGCATTTGGCTTGTGGTCGTAAAGTTGGTTATATAAGCCCAATAAATTAATAAATAAATAACCGAATATTGCCTCACTTTTTATTTTGAATTTGCATGGTGTTTATTCACCAACATGTATGATATTTCACGACTTAATGATACTCGAGTCTTATTTACACTGGGGTTCTTAGATTCTCCAACTGGTACACAGATGTGCTACAAAGTGGTTTTTAGTATGTTCCCCTATTTTGGCAGTTTACCTATAAAATATTTAACCTAATTTTATTATTTGTTGTCGAAAGTAACTGCATACAATTTTCATGGTATTTTCAGTTACATTCTAGAAATTTGTCAAATAATATATATTTAAGTTTACTTGCTTCATGGCATTATTGTGATTTGCACTTCTGTATTTAGTTCATATCATGATATTTATCTTGAATATGTGTTTATGTTGAACCTATTTATTTAAAATGATTTTTTTTCTTAATCTTCATTACAGATTAGTCTATTCACCTGTTGGTATATACTTTGGATTAAAACACATAAAACCAAAGAAAGCTCCACAAAATCCAGTTTTGGAAAAGGCATTCAAGACAAATGGAAGAGTAGATTACAAACTGGTAAGATTTGCTTTGTAGCTTTCTACAAAATTTGCAATACCGTTAAATGTGGATACTTTGGACCAGTTCTTCGTGTTTTTTTGGATTTTTGCTCTCTGATTAACAGGTGCAGGGATATCCGCAACCTGCCCAAAGTTACCCTCCATCGGCCCAATGTTGCCCTCCACCGGCCCAAAGTTTTCCTCCACCGGCCCAATATTACCCTCCACCGGCCGAAAGCCCCATTGAAACCCGCTTGAGACATTCCAACTGGACAAAACGATGACTGGCCCAAAGTTACCCCCAAATGTCCCAAAGCAAGCCAAAGTATCCACATTTTTTTCAATGAAATTGTGTTAAATGAAATGAACGTAGCAGCTACTTATTGATATATTTTTTTAATTTTGTGTTTTCAGACTCAGGGTCTTGCTAAAAAAGTAAACCTGTCAGAAAGGCAAGTAGAAAGGTGGTTCAGGCTACGTCGACAGCAGAATAAACCAATCACACTGAAAAAATTCACCGAGAGTTGGCAAGTATTCGCGTTATACGCTTTCGATTTTGCTGTTTTAGTTGTAATTTAAATTATCAGAAATATTAACTTGTTTATTTTTTTCTTTATCAGTTGGCGGTTTTCATATTATATTAGCGTTCTGATTTTTGGCATTATATATTTATGGGATGTAAGTGACAGTTTATTGTACATGTATTTCAATAATCTTTCGTTTATTAACCTCTGATTTATTAATTATTCTTTTTTTTACTTCAGAAACCTTGGCTATGGGATTCATCCCATTGTTGGTATGGATATCCACATCATGTAAGAAAGAAAATCATGTTTAACATACGTTAAAGTGTACGTCATGAGTGCTCTGGTAGACTGTACTCATGGGTACGAGTACTTATTATGAGTACAGCGAGTAACATTTAGGGAATTTATTTCTATGCTGCCTGTTTTATGCCCTGAAGAATATTACATTTTCATTTGATTTCCAGTCTACCGATGTGGGAACGTGGTGGTATTACATGATCCAAATGGCTTTCTATTGGTCTTTAATAGTCTTCCAGTTCTTTGACACTAAACGAAAAGTGAGTTTTTTTTGAAGAGTTTGAGAGTGAGAAATGCGTGAAATAAGCGATTCCGTCAATAGCAGAATTTTTCATAAACAAATTTTTCAACAATCGTAACTTTTTTTAAGGATTTCTGGCAAATGTTTGTCCATCACATCGTGGCATTGCTTCTCTTGCTGTTTTCATGGGCTTGCAACATGACACGAGTTGGAGCATTAGTTCTCGTTATTCATGATTTTGCTGACGTGCCACTCGAGGTAAGTCTGCGTCGAAATTTTTGATGGAAATTGGAAATTAGCATGTGTTTGAGATGTCCAATTTGCATTTCGATAATGCATTTCAATAATTAATTTTGGGTCGGTACGTTCTTATAACCGGTGAGTAATTTGTTTTTCAGTGTTGTAAGTATTGAATCTCGTATAATCGGTGATTTATTGATTGAAAGATATATTTTTAATCCACTGAAAAACTATCGTGTTTTTTTTTTTTTTATATTAAGTTCAGTTACTTTTTTTAAAGAGAATGTTCACCATTAAATTGTCTGGCTTGTGTTTTTGTTTTGCACCTGGGGAATTTTTATTCGTAAAGTAGGAGCCCCTCTCAAATATCATCCTCTTATCTGTCTTTCATGAATTATGTAAAAAATGAGGGTTAGTTTTGTAAATATGTTAATTACTAATCAATAGTATAAATAATGAATTAAATTGTATTACTGCAGTGGTGACCTAGATTATTCGTGAAAATGTGGACCTACCTCGCATTATTGAAAATGAAAATACAAATGCTCGTAATGGTTTTTTATTCAAAATAAATTATGCTACGGTAATCTTTTCCCATTTTGTAATCTGTTTCAAACTTTTACGAGAGGAAATGCTTATTTGCGCTTTTTTTTTTGGTAAAAGATTACATATATTTATTAATATATGAGTAATAAATTAATTTACATTCGGATATTCGGTGCTTAGATAATTATGGATCTTCTGCATTTTTATATAAAGTCCGGATTAACCGGCTGTCTCGTTGGTCCCAGCTAGGGAATCCAATGTTGGGTATTAAGGACCCGGGTGTTTAAGCTTAATTACTCGTAGTAGACTACTCGTTTTTTTACGATATTTTCTTCACTGACATTGAAGAATTCGCTGAACATAACAGATTTGCTTAAATGTATCTTAAAAACTAACTTACGATGTTTCCGTTCTAATTGATACACGATGACGATGCGATTATATATGCACCAGTACACGAGTAAACTGAATACCCGAGCAATTGGGATTCCCTATAGTCCATATGACACAGATAACTCTAAATGTATAAAGTTGTTAAATTATGTTTAATTACAGATTGATTATTTCAGCCTGGTTTCTTCTTGAACTAGTCTGTTTTCACCGGAATTGCGTCAGGTGTTATTTAATATGCGAGCTTTTTTTCTATTTTGTCACAGGCAGCTAAGATGGCAAAGTACATCAATAAGCAACGGTTATGTGATGCCTTGTTTGGGTTTTTTACCCTCACTTGGTTTATCACGCGTCTTGGATTATTCCCTTATAAGTGAGTCACTGCCAAGGGGAGCCTGGTCTCTTCGGACTTGTAGGCTTTGACCCCCGTTTAGATTGCATGTTTTATTGGTTTTTTAGGATTGTTAGCGGCGTGGCAGTTTTTAAGTAGAAACTACTTGGCTAACATAGTGAATAATTGCTAAATACTAACTCGCTTTGATATGCCTTTGATCTGGTCGTGGTTTGTTGTGTTGTCTCGCTTATTACCTGAATCTTCATTTAATACATGTTTGTCTCCTTCACACGTCTTCCATTTCCTTAATCGATACACCCACTCATACCTGTTATCATTTTGACACTCCTTTCATACCTATCCTGCTCTGTACACCCTTTTAAAATATCCATCATTTCACAACATTTTTACAACCTTTGTCAAACGCCTAAATCCGTGGTTAGGACGAGGATAAAAACCAAGAAAGTTGTGTATCATTCACAAAGATTTGCACGAATATTTTGTTTTTATGCAATCTAATACCCGATTTTGACTGGACATAACACGGACTTCTCACTTTCATAAACGTACCTTGAACTTGTTACACTTGTCCCAAATATAGGGAATTATTAGAAATCTGTATCTATATTAGGTACGAGACTGGACGGTACAATTACCAGAAACAGTTTTAATCTTATCCATCTTTAAGTGGTTTTTGTTGTTGTTGTTCATAGATTTATTAGACGAGATGATATACAAACGTGATTTTAATAATACTATTTATTAATAGACCGTTTCGGCTAACTATACTATCATCAGCGCCGGGGCCAGGATATTTTGGCGCCCTAGGCATAACCTAATCCAGCTATTTGTCCTGCTCCCTAGTGATAAATACACTTCCTGGTGCCCCGATTTAAAAAATGCTACTTCCTGGTCTTTAACGGTTAAGGTCCTGAAGTTGAGAAACATTTTCAATTGTCCGTCGCCCCTTTGAAGTCCTTTGCGGCTGTGCCCTATGGAATATAGTTTGTATATAGAATCATTTATTAATGAAGTTTCGAACGCCTGTTGGTAATACCGGGTAACTAACTTCATAATTGTACTCTCTGGATCCTGAGATTCCACTTCTTATATAGAAAACGTCTTAAGCGGGACACCTTATACAGGGGAAAAGTTAACATTAATCCTACTTCTTAAGCGGGTTCTACTGTAATCTGTACCTAGTCTATACTAATTTCAAAGTTTTCCCAAACATTTGTAGTTTGCTGTTAAAAAGCAACAGTGTCTGGAGAGGAATAATACTGACTATATTTATTTATTTTTACTGACGGACTGTGATATAATGTCGGTACATTTACAGAATTTCCCTATTCCATCTGCGTGACATATTTAATGGACAGTACTTTTGCTTTATTCGATGAATTGGTTAATGATTTTTCATCGCAAAATTCGTCCAATGTTACCAAATTTCTAACAAAATTCATTGAAATCTTTCGAATACATTTCATCTTTGCCTGTCTTCTTGTATGCTAGAGGTTGGCAGAATGGCGCCTGCAGTAAAAAAAGAAAGCATTTGTTTTTTGGTTCATTTTTACCTTGTCATCCATGCATCTAAGGTTACTTTTTTCCCCGCCAATCACTCCCACGTTCATCCCTTTGCATTTATCCATCCAATTCTAGTCTTGATTATGTAATGGCTTTAATTTTGCATCCTGTCGATATATTTGACGAGGTATTGCACGTATTCACTGTTTTGTTTTCTTTGTCGTGTGGTTGTCTTTTAAAGTGTAGCAAATTCAATCATTGCCTCATCCTAAAATCACTTCTGTAAAGTTTTCAGTTCCGATAAATAATGAATTTGTATGGCAAATTTTATCCCCTTGCAGAAAAAAATGCTGTTGAAATTAAGGAGATTTAGGTTTACGGGTCAACCGAACTTACTCATATTTGGTATAACTTTTCAGAATTGTTATGCCAAATATGAATAAATAAGTCTGATGTTTAATTCTCGCTCACCTTAGTTTTCACATTTTCAATTTCTCGGGGATGTAAATTTTTAAAACATTTTTGTTTCAAAAATCCTAAAAGATGTTCCTTTGAATGCTCGTAAAATACTAGTTTATTCGTAATGTCACGTTTCAGTACTATTGTTTTTGACTTAACATTACGTCATTAATTTATTCTTCAATGTGATGCGATCACTCCCCACGAGCTACCGATTAAAATTAACTTTGGTTACTGTCAAAAGTCTATCTTTGAATCTTGATCCCAGACTTTTTAATATTTGCCGTCAAATATCAAAAACATAATACGGCAATTAGCCAATGAACGCTTTAATTTTTTTTTAATGAAAACTAAACTTAGTAAATTTGTTGTCATAGCTCGCACATTTCTTATTGGCTCAATTTGGAGACTTTCTTGGTAATCGTAGTGCTACGTTCTGGAACACCAGAGAAAGAATAACCCTGCAACTAAGCTTTATTGATGTTTAAAAAACTAAGTGAAAATTGTACGTAGCATTGAATGTATTTGTTACACTCTGGGTTATTTTTTAATGTCCTTTATCTGTGTCCAGTGCTGCCCGTCTGTGTGAATGAAGTTTTTACTCGTAATTGGAGTTAGGTCTTGTTAGGGTGTTTAGTTTTGAGAATTAAGTGTTCACATGTTGATGAACGTAATTTTTAATTGTCACTTTTGGCCCGTTTCATGTAGCTGTTCAAGTTTAATACGTATTAATTATATTAAAAAGTATTTCGATACTCGGTGAAACAGGCCATTAGTGAAATATGTTACTATGCAATATATGAACACTTGCATTTTATTAGTGTTTGATACTATTTTCATATTATATTTGTTGGCAATGAGGAGCAGCTAAACCATACGTTCAAGCACAAATTTAATACGTACCATTATTAAATGGATTTAAGTTATAAATCTGCTCCATATTGAATGCTTAGTTTTCTTGTTTTAAACTATCTTCACACAGGCACAATATTTTCGGATTTCTTGAACAACTTCTTAGCCGTTACGCTACTTATTTTTTTTGCAAAACTATGATTTCACTGGTTTTAGCTATGCGGCTAAAAAGAACCAGTAAGATGTGAATACGGTATAAAAATATTAAGTTATTTAAGATACAAATTACGCTATCGGTTTTCGTTTTTTTGCAGTTGTTTCAAAACAAATGTAGGATAATTTTTCTGAAAATCGGCCACTACCGTGATTCTTCTCTTTTTATCTCTCAAAAATTACCAAAAACAATAACCACTAATCCAAATCGTTGGGTGGGTCCCATACTTACTTATTAGCTTAAGATACTCTATATACGATCATTAATGAATTATTTTAAACAATTTTAATATCCGCTTGCATGAAATCCATTTCGTGATCACAACTAATAGCCGAGATTCGTATACATTTTATCCAAATCGGTTGTAATGCTCAAGCAATTGCTTCTTTGCCTTTATTTTAAACTACATTTTTAAACAGGATGAAACCAATCTCGTGACCATGACTAATGTAGTTGTGATTTTGCCTAATTTGTACCCTAATCGGTTGAGATTTTAATTTTCCGTCTTATTTAGGAAACTAGGCTAAAGCCCAGTATGGTCTTAATTTGTATACCAAAAGGACCGTAAGAATACTCCAGCACAAAACTCGCGGGCCCGTACATTACCATTCTTAAACATTGTGTACTTCTATTTTATTTCTAATATATATTCTATACATTATATTTTTTCCATAAACAAACGCGAACATATACAGCTAGAGTAAAATTTTATTTAAATACTTAAATGGTAAAGCTTGTTAATGAGGAAAAAACCCATCATGTCTTAACGGTATGTTAAAATTAATCCAACTTAGATTTTTAGGTCTTGAAATGTGTTTTTTATACGTTGTCGAAGGCCGCCAAAACAGTTTCAAGAACCGCATATTAAATCCTGATATGTTCATTACCATTTTTCTGTTCAATATTGTAAATGCCAATATTTTTAGTTTTATTTCCAGCAGAAAATCTAGTACAGTTTATTCAAATTAACTGCATTTTTTTGCAATAAAATTTCATTAAAAGTGCAGCTCCATATGGAAGAAAAACAGTAGCTTGATTAATCATACACCATAAAAACTTTAGTTAATCTGCAGAATTGCAGTAAAGTTGCAGTGTTTTTAAAAATGCAGCTTTAAGAATTTTTCAATTGCGAGTACATTTGAAACACAATTTCTTTACTTCCTTCACTTCTCATTGATACACACACTTTGCGATATCCGTGAATCTCACGTATCGCATCATTCTCAACTCTGACACCCGAAAGAGAAATCTAAGCATTTAAGTTTTAATTTTTATATATTTATTTTTTTGGTTTTTTGCTGTCTACTAACTTCTGGCATGTGTTCTCTAGTAGATAAGTTTGCGTTGGCTCTTAATTGGCTTCATTTGTGGCCGGGTCTTCCTGCATAGTGCTTCTTCGTATGGTCTTTTTCGGTGGAGTCTCTACAGACGGAGCTGGGCTCGGGTGGCATCCATGAATTAACGTATGCATCTAGATCCTTCCCTTGCCTCTCCCTTCTTCTGGTTCGTATGTCTCGGGCAATCCGATCGTAGATCGGACAGCTGGACGTCCGGTGAGCTGGGAGTCTCGCTACTTAATTTGTGGACGCCCCCTTGACTGTGACTCCGTTTGTCTGTCTCCTCACAGAGTTGTCTACTCCTCATTGGTCGACGCACCACTTCTAATAGGCAGGGTAAAATATCCTAGTGTTTGGTCTTCTCTTAGAGTGGTTTACAGCACCTTATATGAAGCACCGACTATTTTGCCCATGTTTTCTGCCTACTACATTTTCAACTCGTTACTCATCTGCCTCCAAATGCTGCACATTATCTGGAGTTTCATGATATTGAGAATAACTGTCACCGCAGTGGCTGCTGGAAAGGTAAAACAAGAATAAAAAAATTAAGGATTTTATGCGATTGTTCGAATCCTGTTTACCAGACAATCTTACGAGCAACTTATATTTGTAAGTTCGATACACGTAATATTTGAATTTGTATTTTTTCATGTATGGTTTTAGTGAGCTGGCTGGTTAAAAGTACGGTGAATTTAAATTATGTGAATGGTGGACCGAGCCAATTGCAAAATGTCTCCAAAGTGTCTGAACAATGTTTTGGAGAATTTAAAAAACAAATTATTTTTGTATCTTTATAACATTTTCCCTGATCAACAGAAATTTACCAGCACGGAATGGAGATTGCAGCATAAACTGGATTTTAACAGAAATTTCGAGCATTAGCAGAAATTTGCCTGTGGAAAACTCGGATAACGCTGCAGATTATGTTTATACGTCCCCAATTCGTATCGTGCCTTGAATTTTCTGTCCGTGTTGGAAAATTTCTGTCGCTCAGAGAAAATCTTTTCTAAAAATACAAAAATCATTTTTTTAAAAATATTTTTCATCCAATTTTTAACTTTGTTGAGCATAATTGGATACCCAGATGTTAAATTAAGGATTTGGTGACAACTAAAATATTGTATATCGTATACCAAAATTACGTCCCAGTATGCCGAACAAAAAATAAGTGTTCGGGGTCTAAATTTAATTTTGGAAATGCTGATGTAAAGATTTGTCATACGGTAAACAGGCGATTGACACAAAATTGTTTATCATGCTTATAATTACAATATTTATCATTTTTTTCTTCGCTTAGATTGAAAAAGATGCGAGAAGTGATGATAGTGAGAGTTCTGTGAAGTTTTCAAACAGTGAAGCAGAAAACGACAAAAGAAAAGCAAAAGACAGCCATTAAGCGAAAGTGCCGAGCTTAAACAATCGTGAAGATTATCAACTAAGTGAGCCCGAAGACTAAAGACCAATGCATCAACAGATTAATTGGATAAGGTGGAGGGATTTGATAACAGGACTAATGAAAACATTGACTTATTACTGGTATATTCATTATTTTGAAGTTCTTTGATTTTGCACGCACTCGTAATGGGACCATTCATAAATCACATCCAATCCTCTTAAATGATCATTTTATTTTCATCGCAAAACTATCCGAATTGTGTGCGTACATTGATGATATTTAATGTAATTCCCAATTATGTACAGACAAATTTGCAAGTTTTGGATGTGCGAATTAGTGTTTTGGATTACCAAAATATGCCCAAAAGTACTGGGTTTTACACACACAAAAATTACAACCAATTGCACGATAAACTTCAAATCGTATATTCATTTTTTAAAAAAATTATGAATTTTTATTCAGATTCCTCCTATTCAATCTTATCCACAAAACCTTCCATATAAACATGTAGGCCAGCTTCCATTTGTTTTATTATTTTTAAGACAGAATCAATAAACAATCATTCTGGCAATTATCTATTATTATTTTTATTATTCTTATCGTGGTTCTGGATCGTATGAAAAAACTCATAATTTGCTATATGTACAGAAAATCCCCATTTTATATCAGATGTGTTAAAATACTGTCTGTAAAAGCAGGAATGTAAGTAAATGTGAGAATTGTGAGTCTATTATTGTATTCAATTTTTAAAAATACAGAATTGAAAACAAAATTGAGGTGTTCGAATAACAATTTTAAATCAAGGGTCAGTCAGTTTTATTACCGTAAAATGTGGATACTTTGGCCCTGCTTTGGGTTATGGTGGGGGTAACTTGGGTCCATTTATCGATTTATAGGGTTTTTTCATTCAGTTGGAGATTCACACTCTCCGGTCATATTTTGGTGACTTACCAATATTTTAAATTATGCGTATTTGAATTTACGCCCATTTTTTTTCGTGACACCTGCTCCGTGTTTTTGCTAATTAAATCAAACTTTCATCCCGGCAGGAAAAACTTAATTTGCTTTTGTTAAAACAGATGAATTTAGTGATTCCTAAATGTCACCTCTAGGGTAGAACCTGTCTAAATGCATCCTGTGTAAATGAATAACCTCTAAAAACATAAAATGTTGTGGTCCCGACTTGGGAACCGTGTATATAAATGAACCCGTCTAAAAGCATGTTTTTCATCTGTCCTAAACGTATGCATTTAGACAGGTTCTACTGTATTATTCGTGTGAATATCAAACATTTACGCAAAACTATATTTTGGCTACTTTTAGTCAAAAACCAGACATGAGCAGGGGAATTTGTTTGTGACCAAAATACGAGTTTCTGAAATGTTGATAAATTTCTCTGTATTTTCTTATTATTCTCGAAAAGAACCCTTGATACATGTTTTCAGATCTATATGGAAAATATCAATTATTGATAAATATAGGACATAGCCCTATATCATATTTCCATTAGGGATGTCTCGAAAAACGCCCTTGCCCGCTCAATGGAGTAATTTTCGGACCGAAATTTATGGAAATATCCCTGCACCTGTTAATTGGAGAGTAAAAATGTATTCAGAAAGAGGATGGTCGATTCTAGTTGAACTTGTCAGTTTTAGGTCCTAATTACTGAACACTTTTTTCAGAATCCAAAAAACACATCAAAAACTGGCCCAAAGTATCCGCATTTTACGGTATGTCATTTTTTTATTATTTTTTTTGCTACGTTCATGTTCATTTCATGTATTTATACTTTCGGCATTGTCATAAATACAATCGTGCACATTGTTTACTATTTTCAGTGGATTTTTAGTGACTTGGAATAGTGAAATGATTTTCAGTACCAGTTAGTATTAGTTTAAATTAGATAAAACTAGTCTGCAACTAGTTAAAAATGTAAAATTTGAGACTTTTGCAATTTGGATGGCTGTTGCACCGATATATTAAATTTATTTATGATGTATTTAAGTAACGATTTCCCATTAAAACCCTTATCTATTTTTATATAATTTCAGTGGAAAATTATCCGAATGTGAACCAAGATTGTCTCGGAATACTACTGGTTGGGCCCTCTTTAGTCTTAGTTGTCTTTGGTCCCTTAAATCTTACCAAACCAACTGTCCAAATCCCAACGCGTGATAAAGTATCCACATTTTATGATAATCCAAATCAATTTTTAAGGTCCTAGTTTTTCAAAAATCAAATGTTGCTAAGGGCCTCAAAAAAGTGTTAGGAACAACATGCTTTAGATGAATTTTTCTGAAAAATAAGTTTAAAAAATGAATTATAGTTACTACAGACTGTTATCCATAATCCATCTATGAAATAAGTCCTCTAACAGTAGTTTCAGAAAACAAATTATAATAAATTGTAAATATATCAAATTATAACCACCATTTATATAATTAATAATCACCTACATTAATTTTTTCACCTTCAATAATGATATAAAAAGTATCATTTATTTCATGCAAAGAAGGATTTATGGATTTTATGGACGACCTGATGCAAATAATTTACATTATTAACCAAAAATGCGTGTGACAATTGTGAAATAATTTCTAAATTCGGTGTGACCAAACATCCCTAAAACAGTTCATAATTTGGTTGAGTGTGGTGTTGATTCGCGTCCTTGTGTTGATCAAACGGGTGTGCCAAGTGAGATTATGAGTTTTATTTGAAGAAAACAACATGGATATGGACTTTAATCTTATTTGTTAAAAGATCTCCACTTCTAGTTTCTGTGAGTCTTGAAATATTTATTTTAGTTGACCTTAAAATTCACATTTTTGCTGCACAAACGGTTTTTTATATTTGTGATGCTCATGTGGTTTTGATTTTTAAAATACGGTGAATGTATTTTTAGTTACAATACACGTGTTTAGCAGTCATTTTTTTACATAAAAATATTTCAAAATACCATAAGTACTATATTATGGTATTTCTATCACATTCCATCCATGCCTTATGTCACATGTTTTAAATTCAATAGGTGTCGCGCCAGTGGCTAGGGGGTGCTCAAAGTATTAAAATGGATTTGTTGGATGAGGGGGGCGCAAATTTGGGTAGTGGGAGATGGGGGCATAAATTTGGGTAGGGGAGGATGAGGTGGGGGCGCTTCAAGTTTTAAAAGACCTGTCGCTGCTGAACTCGTACGCCATATACTGAAACCAAAGATGTCTTACATCAAAAAATGCAAATGTGGACCTTCCTAGAGACCGGTCCTGTTGAGGTCCCTAAGCATTGCCCTTAGATTTTCTACTAGATGTAGTTACTACACTACCAACCAAACTAATAGAATGTTGGGGGTTGTTTCTGCAAGGTTTGAAATTTGCATAGTGGAACAGTTTTTGTTTGTTTTGAACATTTACTGAAGTCATTGCAGTGAACCTCTGGTGCATTGAAGTGCATTGCTGTTTAGTTTGTGTGATTTGCAGTGAAACTCAGGTGCACTGAAGTGAAGCTTATGTGCATTGCAGTAAAATCTTTGGGGAAATGCAGTGAAGCATTTGTGCATTATAGAAATTACTTTTGGACCAACCTATATATTGTACAGGAGGAATTTTTAAGTTGTACAAGAATCCTGGCTGTTGAACTGGTTTCTTGCCAAAAAAATTTTTATGTACAGAATCTGATGATTTCATTGGTCATAACTTAATGAATCTTTTAAATAAATATTCACAATTATTCCTACAATTTCAGCATTTTCGACTTATATTAGGGTTTTCTTCCTCTTGCAGAATGACACGCTTGTCTAGGGCTCTTGTATCTTTTGATTTTTTCACATAAACTATGAAAAGAATTTGTTTGATACAATAAACTGAACATTAACTGTGGATTTGACTCTTTTTTGGATTTTTATGCATTATTCACTCTGGTTGAGCGTTGTAGACTTATATTTGTTCACTGACGTCCGATTATCTGTTTTTATTTATTAGCTGTTAAAATTTGAAATAATACGACATCGCGAAATGTGCAAATATTTTCAAAATCGCCCAAAACAGTGGTAGCAATGTTTAAATGGTGGCATCCTTGGGCAGGTTGTCTGTTAGTTTTAAAAGTCGGGAAATGTTTTGAATTTTCAGTCGTCAGAATGGTCAGGGAAAATTGTTTTAAAAACTGGAAAATTTAGGAAAGTTAACAATTTTATTTCTGGGGCAATTGTCTCCTTGTTTAACCATATTTTTTGGGGGGAAATATGAACATGTAAAACTTTCGTGTTGTGGAATGACTATGGCCTTATGAACTTATGGGACTTTCAACATTTTCATTCAATTAATTATCGTTCATGAATTACATATTTCATATTTTGAAGAAATGTGCTGGAAATTCTGTAACGTTTATCTGATAAGCCATTACAAAACCAATAAGTTTTTTTTTGTGTAAATAATCGGAAGCTAATTTAAAATACTTCCTCGCTATATTTTCATTGAGTAACCAATGGTTTCTATAAAATTTTGCAATGTTTATTCCCACGGTCCAAGATACATGTGACAACCATTAAATTTATTTATAGTGTATATAAATGAAAGGTAATTTTCATAAAATTACTCGTATGTCAAGTGCAACTTTGACATCATTATTAAATTAAACAGTTATTAAATTTGAATGAAGTTAGAAATTGCATTTGCTTGGAAATGGTCCGTAAACCTGGACATTGTTAAATATTACCTTGTAATTTGGTAATTTTTCATAAGGGTTCCCCCAGACCTTGAAAATTGAAATTTTTAGGTTACTTTGATAAATCAGCAGTCAGTTAAACATGAAACATTTTAAGAATTATGGAAATTAAACGTATAACAAGAGGTTGTAAGGTATAGTGTTTTGAATTTTGAATTTTCCGTTTTGAATATGGTCATGGAAAATTGTTTTTTAAAAATTTTGAGAAGTTAGGAAAAATGAAAATTTCATTTCTGGAGGAAACTTAATTTTGTATTGACGTTTGGCGACTAAAACAGCAACATTTTAATCAGTATTAAATGTAGCTTTCTTGGTATAAGCCTGGGAATTTTTATCTCTGAATGACAATGCAAACTGAAACGTTCCATTTTTGTGACCATATAAGGAGATTTTTTGGAGCTAACACTTATCTATACCGAAACTGTCAACATCATGCCATTGATTGCTTCACCCAAATGCTCGATTTGTATTGCTGTTAGTTTATCTCTAAGAATGAGGGCCGTTTCCAATGATTTATTTCACTTAATTTGTTCGTACATGTTTGTTGAACTTAATGGTTGAAGAAACCATACGAAACGAAAATGAAAATAATCAGTTACGTAAAATTTATACTTATTCCAAATTTCCAGTTAAATACTTGCTTTAATTTGTAAAAAAAATGTTTTAAATTCAAGTCATGTGTTTAGTTGCAGTACTTATGATTTATGTAGATTTATATAAACACATGATTTTCATACAATTTTTTACAACTAAAATAGTGTTTAACTAACAAATAATTACAATAACAAGCACAATACCCAGATTTTATAGAATTTGTGAGTTATTAAGTGCTATTTATCTATAAATAAAAATTGTGAAGACATTTTATGAAAAGTATGACAACTTTCGTAGCCGTATATACAGGGGGTTCTTGGCGTTAGATTTCCACCGAAATGTAAGAAATTTTAGAAATATAAAAAAGGAATAGCACTTTTGCATTAAAAGTGCGATTTTTTTTCAGTAAAAATACGATTTTTCTAAAGTAAAAGAGCAGTTTTTCTGCGTTATAAGTACGATTTTTGACAATGTAGCCTATAATTTTATCTATGTTTGATTATGTCGACAAATGTATCCAATATGTTGGATATTTACATAAATAACAGTCGTGGCATATAGAAATCACTTTATTGATCAGTTTTAACAACACCAGTTTTAGTTTTCCCTCCATGGATGAATGTTTGACTACCTCCTCCTCCTATCCCAAAGTATCCATATTTTAAGGTATGTCAAGTTCAACAACTCAACTAAATAGACTATACTCTATGTAGGACAGTCTGAAAATCTTTGAATTCATTGATGATACAAATATGTGACGTGGGAGACCTCAATTTAAGCACTATCACAAACAGTTCCAGGTGGTGCTAGATTCCTTCGATAGTGTCACTTAATGTGATAACGAATAACATCCAAACCACTGAATTATAACATCGGAATGTTCAGAGATATTGATTATTGTATTTCTCTCTTTTTCTTTCGTACCCAGTTGTATTCTGAGGAATCGACAGACGATCCCTGTTATGGCTAATATTTTGCTTTCAATTTCATAATTGTTAACTGATTACAAGAATTCTTATCAGCTGACTTGTCCATCCTAAATTTGTACAATAACAGCGCAATGATGATAGTATGAAATATTCTGCCTAACTTCACAAGGATAGTCTAGTGATGTAATTATAGTAAAACACCTCTTGGGGGCCATTCAAACAGGACGTCCCTGAAATTCCTCCAAAAATCGACCCTTCTCCCTAGCCATCCACATGGTGTTCATTTTAACCCTGTCTTTCCCCCCTCCTTCCTTCCCCTCATGAACGTCCTTAATTTTTATTTTAAAAGTATAAGTGTCCAGAAATTTTGTTGGACATGCAATGGCCCATCCTATAAATTTCCACGATATTTTTCCCGAATTCTCTGAATAACGGAAATTTCCTGACCTATAGGGAAATTCCAGCATAAAATTGGTGTTTAACACAAATTTTGGCATAATTCCCGACTTTCCCGAGGTTTTAAAAATTCAAGTACATTTGGGACTGGGGACACATTTCTTCCGGTATCCATTTCCCCTTTCACTGACCTTTACATCTCAATTAAACAGAAAATTTTAATTAACATTTTTGATGATGGATGCAATAGCAATAAACTTTCAGTTTTAACTATATGTAATGACACCACATTCATGCACTACATTTACTGAAATTCCTTATTCGTTATCCAACTTTTTTCAACATTTGTCATCGAGTTATTAGAAACTGAATGATTTATCAAACGTATACTCTTATCATTTTTATGTGACGATAAACTTTGGAGTTTGGATGATAACAAAAAAATCCTACACGTATATAAACGTGATGCAGAAGTCACAAGTCTTTCACTTTATAATACACAACTTAGTTGTTGACGACTCCTGACAATCACTAACCTTCAGGTATGTTCAACAAGTCCATTCAATGGCATTCTAAATAGTTTAGCATGATATTGATTTAAATATGATCCTAAACTCAGATGTATTGAATTTGGACACATTGCTTTATATATCTATTCATATATTTTAATATATAACCCAAATGTGACAATATATATGATCATAAATGTTTCAGACATGTTTTATGTGTTTTAATATGTAGCCCTAAATGATTTTTACACCCTGATAGTTTTACTTTTTTCTTTACACTTTTATTTAGACATTGTGTAGGCTACATAAAACTTTAAAAAAATTAAAACAAATGGTGGTAAAGTCAAACATAGATCGTAATTGACTATTACCTGATTAAATATTTAATTTTAAATTCGATTATACATGTACAAGTTTTATGAAAACATCATATTAAAAGCAGAATCAAATTTGGGAAAAATCTGTTTGGGGACAAGTAAGGGAGTTTCAAACCACATCTAAAGATGTGTTAAGAAACATAACTTTTCTTGACTTCAACACATTGTAATTTTAAAAATTCAAAGAGCATTTTAGAAAATGTGTGACGACGAAGTTGCCGCTTTGGTAGTTGACAATGGATCCGGAATGTGCAAAGCCGGATTTGCTGGAGATGATGCCCCAAGAGCCGTCTTCCCCAGTATTGTTGGACGACCCAGACATCAGGTATATCAATTTAAAAAAATACATATTTTCTAGCCTTCATATTTTTGTTTACGATAAGGTTGCCTTCACTTTTTGGGTCGTGTTTTCTGTGCCGGAAACTTATGTTAGTTGTAGCGATAAGTGAAATGTTTACTGATCCAATCCGTTATCTAGCAACCCAGACTTTGATCTAGACTTATGTCCATACAACAAATTAATCTTCATATTTGATTTTCACATCACCCACTTTTCCGTACTGGTTATCGATTAATGTAGGCGTGCCAGCTCCGATAATATAATTACTTCAATATAACGCGGTTATTAGGAAATAAAAAAATGAACTCAACTCTCAGTGAGTTAATCAATTCTCCCTAGAGTTTATCAGCAATGTCCATCAATAAAACAAGCTTTTTCAGGATAAACTTGTAAAAATCCATGACAACCACTTTTCCCGAAGATTAACTTATTTATAAGTATTACGCAGGGACGGCAGTGAATAATCCAAAGGTACTCTTTGACATATGGAGCGGCATTTTGGCATCAGTATATATTTTCCATTTATCGTTATCAATATTATATGGATATCTCCAGAATCGTAGGATAAATCGGTGGAATAGATTCAGTTTCATTATTTACATTCTTAAACTCAACTTTTGTTAGGATATCACTTACCATTATTTACTATTGAGGCGTGGCTGGGCCACATTCTTTGTGTCCTGTGATAATTTGGCAACCCTCCAGTAATGGCTAACTTAATGTGCTCCTCAGAACTGGAGCCCAGTCTGTTTATGGTCCTTTCTGTCATGCGTTGGCTCATATGTATATATATATTAATTGGTTAGTCCTGTAGACCCTCTACAGGATCAACTCGCAACCAGTTGGGCCCAATTAAAAATAATAAGGAATTATGACCGTGAAGTGGGATGTAGAAAAGTATGTGTTAATTAGAATGATGTTGTAAATAGGATTTTCATTGTAATTTTATTGTTTAGGGTGTGATGGTAGGCATGGGCCAAAAGGATAGCTACGTAGGAGATGAAGCCCAAAGCAAAAGAGGAATTTTAACATTGAAATATCCGATTGAACATGGAATTGTCACCAATTGGGATGATATGGAGAAAATCTGGCATCACACATTTTACAATGAATTGAGGGTTGCTCCAGAGGAACATCCTATTTTACTAACAGAAGCTCCTTTAAATCCTAAAGCGAACAGGGAAAGAATGACACAGGTAATATTTTGTTTCGGTTCCAGAGAAAATATCTCTAATCTTTGACGCATACGCAAAAGATCTTGAATATTTTCAACGGATCGAAGGATATAAATGCAGATCTATGAGAATTTCTTGTTGAATTTCTGTTTTATTGGCATTCAGATCATGTTTGAAACTTTCAACACTCCTGCCATGTACGTCGCCATCCAAGCGGTTCTGTCGCTTTACGCTTCGGGTCGTACAACGGGTATCGTCTTGGACAGTGGTGATGGTGTGTCCCACACTGTGCCCATATATGAGGGATACGCTTTGCCTCATGCCATTTTACGTATGGATTTGGCTGGTCGTGATCTCACAGATTACCTCATGAAAATCCTCACCGAAAGAGGGTACACGTTCACCACCACTGCCGAACGAGAAATTGTTAGGGACATTAAGGAGAAATTGTGTTTCGTGGCTTTGGACTTCGAACAAGAAATGGCAACAGCGGCTGCTTCAAGTTCCATTGAAAAATCTTACGAATTACCTGATGGTCAAGTTATCACTATTGGTAATGAGAGGTTCCGTGATCCAGAAGCTCTGTTCCAGCCTTCCTTCTTGGGTAAGCAATCAATGGTAGACATAGTCTAAACAGGTTCTTGTTGAAGAACAGTTAAGGACAACTTGTTTCCCCTCCAACATTTGCAGTAAAGTGAAGTGAGACAGCAGGAAGAGCCTTTGTCACTAGGCCCTATGGAATAATTTGATTATAATTGGGTATTAACACCAGTCATTTAACCCGATTCTATTCAAATTACAATCAATAGAGCACATTTGACAGGGACTTCAAAAAGGGCACAGGACAACTACAAATGATTACTTTTCTCAACTTCAGACTGTGGACTGGGCCTTAACCGCTAAAACCCAGAAAGCAACATATTGAAAGTGGGGCCCTATAAAGTGCTTTTGTCACAGACAGTGCCTAACTACTATTTTTAAGCCAAGAAGCAAAATTTATTTTTGGGCCCCTCACTGCCTTTGCTGAATTTACACTCAGTACCGACAATCGTGTAGTTGCAAGTCAAGAAGTAGAAATATTTACCCTCTGGAACTCTATGGGCCCTTGGGCTCAATCAAGCCTGAGGCCCCTAACTATATATTGCTTTTACTACCCGATAGTTACAGCAACGGTCACATGGGCAGAAAACAAATAGTTGGGGCCCAAGTATTAAGTAATGTCTGGGGCACATAAAAAGCGACACCGGTACTGAGATAAAAGACCTAAGAGGCATTCTGATAACTATAGATGCCCAAACAAAATTTTTTAAAATCCGTATTTAAATAATGTTGTATCGACTTGGAAGATTCAAGTAGGGAATGTACTAGTAAATATGGAAGAACAAGTGGTCCCTTAACACATCCTTTATCTACTTCAGTACAATTTTTTAATCTAAAGAAGTGATATTTCCAAACAGGAATGGAAGCTTGTGGTATCCATGAAACTACATACAACTCCATCATGAAGTGTGATGTTGATATCCGTAAAGATCTCTACGCTAACACGGTGTTGTCCGGTGGCACCAGTATGTTCCCCGGTATCGCTGACCGTATGCAAAAAGAAATCACACAGTTAGCACCACCTACGATGAAGGTGAAAATCATCGCTCCACCAGAGAGGAAATACTCCGTCTGGATCGGAGGATCCATCTTGGCCTCTTTGTCCACCTTCCAACAGATGTGGATCAGCAAACAGGAATATGATGAATCTGGACCCAGCATTGTTCATCGCAAATGTTTCTAAACGTCGCAACATCTATGTTTTAGCACAGTTGTCACATATCTTGGTTTTATTCAAAACCTCGATTTGAGTTTACAGGTTATAACACAAGATCAGTGCAAGAGTGGTCAGTTGTCATCATCCATCTCATCTCTGGGACCAGTAATCCAAAGAACAGAATCGTATGCCTGGATAGAATTTTTCTTGTAATAAAGGATTATTGTAGATCCGTTTTTAATAAAATCATTCATGAAACTGTAAACAATGGATTAATAAAAAATGTGAAGAATGATTTATTTTGCTGTTTTTGTGATATTTTCCAAAAAAATCGAAATTTTAAAGCAGAAAAGTGAAAAACTTTTGAAATCGAGCCATAATTCATCGAACCGCCGCGTTTTGAATTTGAAATTCCCGCTGAAACTTTCACTATAAGAAAGCTACGGCGCTTCTTAACGAGGATCATCCATAATTTATGTCTGCTACAGTAAACCCCTTTTTTTCTTATAACTCGAGTTTTTGTTGCTTAAATTTCGTGTTTTTTGGCTTTTCCTACTCGTAATGACTTCTACTTTCAAATTCCGCGATAAAAAACTCAGATTTAAAAAGTCGAATTTCCACCGATTTTTGAAAAAAAGCAAAGAGTATAACCCTTACCGTTTTTTTGATGAAAAACAAAAATGTTCTTAGAATCTCGCGATTTTTTTTTAAACCACGCTTAGACATGTGCCTTTGATCCTTTGCCAGAAAAAACCGCGAATTTGCGAGCACATTTTGCAAAAAAAAATGTTAAAGAAAAAATTTCGTAGGGATTATCCATAAATTCCGTCATGTGTTACCTGCTATTAAAATACGCTGTATTTCGGCTAATTATCGCTCGATTTGCACACTGTTTGGTGTTTTCGAAGGAAAATGACGTGCTCTTTAATTATCCGAAGTCAAAAATCCAACTTTTCAAATACAATGTTCAAAAACAGCCAAAAAACCGTTGTTTTTCCGTTTGTCACTATGTTTGATTAACAGAATCGTGTTTTCTCTGACAGATTCTGAAAGACGACGTCACTTACGTTACGGAAGTGAAAACACTTTGAAAATCGAGCAAGAATTGGCGCAGCTATAGCGTTTTGAATTTTTGGGGGTGGAAGACGATGATGTGGAATTGTGACCAGTTCGATGGCAGTGCCATAACTATAAAATAGCAAAAGCAAGTAATGCTTGGGGACGTCAGGTTTGAGGAGGCCTCACCGAGTGTCTGTATTTCTCAAGGCCGTATATATGGGGGGAAGAGAAGGATGTATTGGGGATATATATATCAACAACATAACATATACAAAAAACAGCAAAAGACAAACGAGTTAGTGTATCAATTGCGTAATGGTTTTTGGGAACACTACAATTTCAACACTTATCTGAAATATTTTAATTCGTAATCGCTGATAAAAAATGTTCTGATAAACAATTGAATCGCTATAGGGTTAAAAATCGCAAATTGTTTCATTGAGCACTTCACAGTTTTAGTAAGTAGTGCTGAAGTTCGAATATACGTTTTTGTACTGACTCAAGGTATGTGAAAATGTCTGAATTTGATCAAAAACATGTTTCAATATGTACTATCATTAAAGATCAATGACATCTTGAAATTAAGATGGTTGTTTGGAGAAAACTATAGGGGAGAGTGGGGTGTAATGGGACGCAGGAGGAATGGGACATTGCCAATAATTTAAAATTTAAAAGGGTAAAAA
>JAQGBW010001043.1:0-30214 GCA_034698625.1 Julus scanicus | reverse complement strand
TGTGAATGGGGATGGCATGGCATAATAGCATAATTACGGCATAGCATAGCTAAAACATATAAATGTGAATCGGCCTTAAGATTAATCCAAGTCTCTATACTTTGGAGTAATATTCTGAAAATTGGTACGGCTCGGCACCTTACCATATGGCATGTTTATTGGCTGTAGGGTACTAAGTTCCAAAAAAATAAACTTCATGTCCTTCAAACAGCTTTACGCCTCCAACACAATTTTCGTAGTATGTAAATTTACATTCATATCTTAAATGATTAATCTTATCACGAGCCAGTTTTCCTCCTGTGGCGCACGAAGGTTGAAGAACACTGCTGTTTTGTACACATTGGCATTATTTATTGACTGGTATAGTTGGCTGGAATTTACTACAGGTTTTATTCCTAATTTCTGCTTTAAGATTCATCTACTAATTTTAGACATGTATTGAGTGCATGTAAAGTGGTTCACACCAACGTGTCATGCAACATCAATTTCTTAAAGAAACATAGCTTCAATACCATTTTTTTTTCCAAAATCTTTCACTTTGACTTTGACTTCTGTAATTGGCAGACATGCACCCGTTGCTATATCTGGCAAACAAGCCCGAAACATTGCACTTGCAGGCGACAATCAGCCCTATTGTCGATGGGCCCTAATGGTAATTCTGATGGAGTTTAAAAATGAATTTTCTTGATGTAATACTTGCAAATGCAATATATGGGTTTTATGTAATGCACACCCAAATGGGTGTGCCTTTGCATTTAATGGATGGATGGATTTTACTATTAGACGAAGCTCCCAAAAGACATCAAAATGCAAGTAGCCCATTTAATGTACATGGTTCAAGCAAACTATGCATTTTGATAGGGATTATTACATGCATGTAATTGCGTTTGAACGTTATTAACCAATTTTTATATAGAAATTAACTACTAGATAATTTTTGAATAACCAGAAGATTGGCAATCTTGTTCGAGTAAATGTCTGTAAAGGGGCCTCACGTCCTGTAATTAAATTATCAAATTTAGTCTATTTTTTTCATAAACTCACATTTCATTTTATTTTAGTAATCACTAAGAACACGTGTGTATTGCAGAAAAGCCAACAGTTAAAACTTGGAAAACTTGAAAAGCAACTGATAACATTTTATCCAAACTTAAGTAGTCATTAAAATTCAACCTGAGGCTTCATAAGGGGTTCAAATCCAACGTAATTAGCGTGGCAGGGTCGTCCTTGTGTTTCCTTAACTCGGATGGGCAATCATTTTTCTAAACGTGTTTCTGATTTGGGTAGCACTAAAATATACTGTTGTGCGTGACAACATGTCGATGTTCACTTAAGAAGTAATTTTGATTGTTTAGGACTGACAAAGATATAATGCGGAAAAATTAAGAATCTGTTTATTTTAGCCAAGGCGACATTTTAAAATTTTAAAAACTCAAAACAAAGACAGTAACATTAATGCATATTGGGGAAAAATTAAAATAAATGGTCGATTTTATTTTTCCATCTACAAACGATTTAACTGCGGCGATATGCACATTTTTTGAAATTTTAATTTATTAAAACAGTAACAAATCCAAGCTATTAAAATAGTGGGTTTTTAAAAAACCACAACATACAGCGAATACGTACATGTTCTTGCCATACTTACGTGATCCTGTTAGTGGCATTTCCCCATTCCCACTTCTGGTGGTGGCATATTCTGGATTAGCCAAATGGTGGTTGCATACGAGGACTTGGCATCCCATTTTCAACTTGGCCGTGGTTAATACACTGAAGTGTTAAAATTCCAGCAGAATGTGAAGATCAGAACATGTACATTTTGTATGCCGTATTTTACGGACTATATAAGACGCTACAGACTATAAGACGTACCTTAATTTTAAAAAAAAACACGTAGTATAAGACGCACCTGAATTTTGGAGGCAATTTTTTGAAGAAAAAAAGTGTCTTATTGTCCATAAAATACGGTAATTGCGCCATAAATTGCCGCTTCTCGAACATTTCTTCTCAATTGCATTTTTTTATTATTTATAAAAAGTACACATGATGACAGTTTATCAGAACACGCAAATACAACTAGAAATGGACCATCTTTAAGACAATACATTGTGTACATTATATTGCATTGCTGGATATAAACTTTCCATCAATTAGCTGACACAATGCATATTTTGCATTGATTCTTACCAGTATTCTACATCTAAAAGAAACATGCTAAATATCAAGTAAATTTCATTAAAGATGTGGCTCATTGGAATGCTCAGAGTTAAAGTTGAGCAATTCGTCCTCGTCGAAGAAATCCTCTTCGTAAAATTTAATATCTTCTTCGAGTTCGTAATTCATCTCATCTTGGTCAAGCTCCTCCAAATCGGCGCTGTTTCTCAAGTCTATGAATTCCTGGTTTTTCAACAGGTATTTCTCCCGCCTTTTTTGCGCCATAAATTGCCTGACACTCATGTTGAAAGTGCTTGCATGGGTGGGAGTAGTGGTCGAACTCGAACTGCCAGTTTGGGAAATGTCCGGGATTGGTACTAGGCCTGGAGATTTGCGGTGTTCTGCTTTAGAATTACGAATGCTCTGCACTACACTCTGCATTATGGCGACATGGTTAAGACCCAGTAAGTCCATTCTCATTTCAGAGTTGCTATCAGAAGGCTCAGAGACACACGTAGGGACCTTGCTCAATAATTGTTCCTTAGATATTTGCACTTCAGCAGTGTCTAAATCACTTGTCTCAATTAATGGCACCTAATAAAAGCAAAATATGCTAATTACTGTCATGTTTAGTCAAGCAAACCAGGAAAATGTGTTTTATGCATTCACTACTCTGCATGCCCAGTGTTTAAAAACGTCAGGAAATAAACTTAGGCCGACTTACGTTCAAGTCTGGAAAAGATGGAGGAGACTGACTCAACAACAGTTCAGATTTTTGGTGGTGTGTGTGATCGTGTGGCACGAAATCAGGTCCATAATCTGCTCTAGCCAGCAAATGCTCTACTTGGTTAACATTTGTCTGAATCTTGTCCTTAACAAAGCGCACGTAAGGAACGTTTCCGAGCACATGAGTCCTGCACAAGGTATCTCTGTCGAAGAAAAACGTAAATTGACTACTGGTCAATGAAACCTCAAATAAAATGATCTTTGGAAACACAGACATTTACTAAAATTGCTAGGATTTCGAAAAATTCCGAGATACAAATACAGGTATATCACAAACTTCGGCACAACTTTTTTGTAGCTTAAAATGCAAAATGGATTACTTACCTAATGGGTCCAGCAATACTATTAAGCAGTATTTCCGTTTTATCGCTATCTACACTCGGCCCACAAGACCAGAATACGTTCACGTAGGAAAAATCATTCGTTACTTTAACCTGGAAATTATAATAAACATGAATGGTGGTTCTTCCAATTATTAAACGAAAATAAGTGCAAGGACTCACTCTTGATATTTCAATGCCAAGACCATAGAGCTCTTGAGTAAATTCTCCAGTGGCCATCACATCAGTAACTGCTTTCATTAAAACCGTATTCAAAACATTGACTCGGCGAGGGTTCTTGGTTTGTTTTGGTTTCAGAAAGGCATCAGTTCCAATCTTCGGTTTTTCCACCTATAGTATTTATATGGAAGTCTGATTCGTGACTTGTATTTATATACGTGTTTTATGTTTCAACAAGCTCAGTCAAGAAATTTACCCATTTTGGTGCAGCGTCGTACAACCGCTTTCTGAAAAGGTTGCAAAATACCAAAAGTTAGACTATACTAATCTGATCAGAAAATATGCAATAAGGAAGTCCTGCAACATCAAATGCGGAGCTTCAATGACATCAGTAAACTTACCTCGAACCCACCATAAGTTTTTTCAGCATATGTCCTTCCCTTTGTTTCGTATTTTTTAATATATAGTCCACCGAAGAGGTCCCAAAACTTTCAAATCGAATTTTAAACAGACCCAGTCCCATCATTGTTTTCGGGCATAGCGAGCCGGTCCCGAGCATTCGTCTGCATGCATACATCGTTCGGATCGTTCAACACAGCAATGACAAATTCAAATATAAAATCTTAAATATTCGCAAATTATGTTATGATATTATAAATCGGCATTTTTAACGAAATTCAGTATGTTCTCCTTCGCCACCAACATGTGAGCAGCCATAATGAAATTTGGATGTGATGCCAATCTACACATCCAAGAAATCCGGTATTAACTTTTCAAACGCTAGTTCGATAATTTAAAAGTCGATTTTCATGTATTATGACTTTCGAGATATATTTATTGGTTTAGATTAAGTATTTGACATTTTATTTGAGATATTATAACTTTTTCTTATTTTGTTACCGCAAAAGCATCGATCTAGGAATAACGCGGCTGTGCAGTTTGCACATACTGGAAAATATCCAGTGGCGGCAAATTCAAATTTGATATGCCAACCTACACAACAAATATTGGAATTAATAATTATAATAAAATTGTATCAGTAGATCAGTTTTGCTGCACCCACTTCACGCAAATGTGCTATGAAGATAAAATGATTTGTCAGAAATAGGTTGAGCGAGGTTTTTGGCGCGCGTCAATTATACTTAATTCTAGCTTTAAAATATTGGTCAAGTAAAATCCTGTTTTTGATTAATTTCTAGGCTTAATATTATACTATAAATATGCAGAAAGTGGTGTTAAGTGAAATTTGTATAATTATAAAAAATAATATGGTCAAACTTGGGAATATTCATCGATTAAGTAAAGAATTCGAACGAAATTAATATTTAAAGTACATTAATAACTTGTCATTAATCATATGCAGACCATGAACTTTCATACGTACTTAAGGTATGGCACCATCGTACAAGCCGTCACTTTAATGTCACAAAAGATTTCAATAGATTCTGCATGACCCTGCTCTCTCACGACCCTGTCATGCTACACCAGCTGAATTTTAGGATTGTTGACATTATTCAACATATGTTATGTTATATATAGTATTTGCAATGGGGATATAGTGTTAGCAATGCCAGTTTGATGTTTGAATAATATTACAAGTTAAATGCAAGTATTTCTTTTGTAAATACACATTTTTTGATGTATGTATTTGCCAACAGAATGTCATCCAATGTGTCAGCACTGACGCTGATTTATATATTGCCCTTCACAACTGTACAGTATATAAGTTGACTCGAAGTAGGTAATGGCATGTGAATTCTATATCAAAGACTTAATATGAAGCTGTTAGTAATTTCTGCAATGCTTTTTGTCCATGTTGTAGTAGTGGCAGCATTTGCTCAATCAAAGGTAATATTAATCCTTCTTCGTCAATGCTTGTACGTGTAGTTTTTAGTATAAAATGTGTTCAATATTTTTAGAATGAAATTGCAGAATAGGTCCATATGTACAGTGCCTAACACATAGTTTTCTGTTTATTCTTGAAGACTAAACCTCAGAAACATCGTGGTCAACCAAAAATAAATGCAAACGGTAATAACACATAGTAATAAGAGCCAATGGCCCACATTTACTTAACTTAATCGAAATATGACAAATGGAGATATTTTTCACAAAAGTATCCATATTTGTTAATGTACAGATATTTTATTTATTACCCTGTTAACTGATGTTTAAAACAAATAGTATTTATTAGTTCCAGAAGATGAGGTGGTTGACATAGCAAGAAGAGTAGTTGGAGGCTCCCCAGCTGTTCAAGGCGAATTTACATTTATGGTATAAAATAAATTGGAAATCTGGTAAACGAATAAATTGCATAACATTGTGGCTAATTCATTTACTCTCCAACAATTAATAGGTCACCATGCATGATAAAGCTATTATGAAAAAATATTCAAGTATGTTATATGCCTATGGGACATGTTTAGTAAAATCCTTCTTCTGTGGTGCCTTTATGATCACTTCAAGTTGGATTTGCACTGCTGCTCACTGTGCTACAAATGATGCCGAGAAGTATGTTTTTATATTTTTTATATAAATGAAAATGTTATTACTGTGATCGTATTCGTATAGTATATATGCGCATGTCAATTTCATAAGAAATTTGAATATGTATCAAATTTAGAAATCTTAGATTGCATTATTTTTTCCAGAGCTTTAAATAAAGTTGGAGTATATATTCCGAATATCCTTTTGAATTTCGGAGACATCAATCTGGCAGACACGACATTGTCCAATGCAATTACAAGAGATGCTGAAAAAAGAATAATACACGAGGGCTACGATAGTGTCAACATATTTAATGATATTGCACTATTAAAAACAGATACACCAGTTACGCCTTCAAATAATATTTATGTGGCCTATCTACCTAAAACTTGCACAAATCTAGACCAGTATGTGGTTACCCTCTGTGGAAATGGAGTTCTTGTTGAAAGTAAGCAAACATTTTTTGCCTGGTTTGTTCAGTTTAAATCCTGTAAGTTTTAACTTTTGTTAACTGTAGATGTTGTTAATCTGCAATTTTGCATACACAAACTTTGTCACAGATACATTTTTGCAGTTGAAATTACCAATAATAAGTGATCTTTTTCTCAATTTGATCAGATGGCACTTCAATTAGTCCAAATTTAATGAAAGTAGACATGCCAGTGGTACCGAATTCTGAATGTCAGACAAATTATGATAATAACATTACAAGTGATTTGATGTGCGCTGGTTATATGGATGAAGGACAAAAGGACGGTTGTGATGTAAGATTTAACGCCATATGTGAAAGCCTCATTTTAGCAGTTATTGCTTGGACCTACTTAATTTATTGTATATTGACCACAGGGGGACTCTGGATCAGCACTGTCTTTAAGAATAGATGGAACACAAATTGTGGTAGGATGCCTATCATTTGGTTACGGCTGTGCAAGAATAGGATTTCCAAGCGTCTACACCAGAATGTGTAATTTTACAACATGGATTCAAGAAAATATCGATCAACCTCTCAGCTTGGCAGACATGTGAAACGTTTGAAATAAAATAAAATACAACTGAACTCCATTCACACTACATATGCACGTTAAACGAGCTTAATTAGCAAAATCTCAATTGAAATAATTCCTCGCCGAATCGCAATAAATATTAGAATTATGTTACAGCACTTGTTAAAAACAAAAAAAAAATGTTTTCAGTATGATAAATGTTACCTATTTACAAATTTATACTAGATACTAGAAAATAAAAATATATTTGTTGAACAGAACTTTACTGAGTTCGCTTTTCTTGCGCCAGATATTTTTGATAAAATATTAGTTTTACAAGTCAAGCAAATCATGCATGTAAAAACTTGCTATCATAAATGTTTGGAAAAAATGCAAGCTAAAGTTTACTTGTTTGATGTTAGATTGAGCAAAAAAGGCATAATATTCGTTTTTTGGCAACTCATAGTGTTTCGTTAACATAGGTTAAATAAAATTATTAGTTCAGCATCACGAATTCATGACAACTCTAACACGTGGATAAAACGTAGAAAATGTAAACTGAATTGACTCATAGGGTGCATTGTCATAAATTATGACAAAAAGAGAGAGTTGACTTATGTGCTACGTTCTACACAAGCTGTAATGGCATCAGTCTATAACAATGTAAATTCTGACATCAGCAATAACACAACATACAAGTATTATGTGTCAACAATTTCTTTTTGTAATGGTGCAAGGAAACCACTTTTACATGTATAAAAGAACACACGATAAATGGAATGAAAAGTTAATAATAAAAAAAGACGAATCCATGAAACAAAGGCTCCAATTTATAGAGTGGAGCATTTTTGTCACACTCGCGGAATGTTGGTAAATGCTTTTAACAAATATGTGTGTCCTGCGCTGGACCATATCTATAACCTGAATATGAACAAGAGTTGGGTGGCCAGTTTCCTTTACAGTTCTGCACATTCTCGAAATACTCGTTGAATGAATCTATATAAGGCTTTGGTTCGTTGCACCAACTATGTTTGTGAATTTTTTAGAATGGATGAAAACATGAATAAAGTCACGAACCTTATTGCACAAGTTAGCCTTTCCACTAAGTACAGGAAAAAGGTACAAAACACCCGAGAAACGTTGTAAAACTGTGGTTCTAGGATAACCACATCAATGTAATACATGAAGATTTGCTTATTTAAATGTACAAAATCTGATATTGCAAAGGTAGGAAATGTTCATAAACAAAAATTAGTACACTAAAATATATAGAAAAACTACACAGTATAGGTGATTCAAAGCCAGGCATATACATTGATCAATGTGCAAAATTACTTCTGAGTTATAAAAAATGCTTTGTCAAAAATAGTATCAGTAATAAATTAAACAAATGATAAAACTGAATTAAATTCAATGGTGGATCTCTCCAAATTTTAGTTCATGCATTACTAATCTACAATTTGTAGTTAATTTTATTAAAATAGATTTTTTAGGAAATATTAAATGTACATATGTGATCAACATGTAATCACATGTATGTAAGGAACGCTAAAAGATAATAACAGTTGAGGAAAAATAGAGTAATGGACGAATAAAGTTTTTGGAATTATTGTTTAATATTTTTCTAAGTTAGTACATATGTAAGCACAAAAAAACATTAGTATTTGTAACAGGTCAACAAGACGAATTGATTATATTGATTACATATTTATTTTTATATTTATTTCGTTTCCAAAATTAGAATTTCAAGTTTCATATAAAGGTTTTATGATTGTATGAAAAGTTTTCATAATAAAGGGGCCATGATTTAAAAAAAATTTCCATTGGATTTAACAAAGTTCTTTACTGTCTTATAAATAGATGAAAAATTACTGTCATATTATGTATTTGGTGGTGATAAAAACTACTAAAATCATATCTCTAGATTAATACTAAATGGTTAAGCCAGAGCCACTAGATTTGTAGTCATTCGTTGAAACTAGACTCTTAGCGGTCAAAGTAGGTTTTTTTTAATTACTTAATTTACCAGAAATTTCAAAATTGATGAACTGGTCTTCTTTTTCTTTTAATTCTGCAATAAACTTGGTAAATGGACACCTTTATCCAGATGGCTTTTTTCTTTGCTGACTGTAGGGCACCTCAATGAGATGAATTGAAAATCGCATTGTGATGAAGTTTACTTAAGTGGTGTTTGGCAAGAATATTTGTATCATCAATTTTTCCATCAAGTTAGCAGATTCTGGATAGCTTACTAGCGTTTTCAATGTCATTTCTATAACGCCATCCTCACGTAATGGCATGTATACATCTGCACCTTTAGTTGCATCATCATTCTAAAGTCAGTGTCAAAAATCGATGACAAAGATAACAGGTGAAAACAGCCATGAAAAATGACAAAGAACTAGACGTAGACGAAAGAGTTGACTTGACAATACAATGACAACTATCTAACCACTTGTAGTTTATAATTGAGGTTCTCAAACATTTGTTAAAGTATTTGAGCATTTCAGCAATTTCAATTTGAGAAGAATTAACAACCTAAGCTGGATTATGAATGGTTGGTTCTGTTGTAACCTTTGCGCCTTTGGTGAAGGTGTTTATGCGGAGATCACCAGTTTTTGACACTACAATTTCTGACACAGCGCATGTCAATTTTTTTTTAAAAAAATGCTAAGCAATCGCTTTTTTAAAATTTTAAACCTATATAAGAAGACTCAGTCAATGTAATGGCATAATAAACATCGAACCAAATAAACTCAAAATGAAAGTTTTACTCCTAGTAACGCTGTTAGCTGCTATAACTGCTGTTTTTGCAGCAGAACCTAGTCTACACTCAAAGGTAATATGTTAAAAACTGTTATTTTCTGCGAATTTTTGTTCATTTTTAAGTATTATTCCTTCAACATATTTCAGTGTTCTTGCAATATTATTAATGTATTATTCCTAATATAAGTCTGTTTAAAAATTAAGCAATTATTCTCACCCCTAATACTGGTTCATATAGTGCATAATTATTGTACCTAAACTTAATATCAAATCTTTCAGAAAACTGTAACGACCAGATCAAAGTAGAAATGATAGATGTGTTTCACAAAAATTTATCATACATGCTTTTTAAAGAATTATCGCAATGCAGAAGGAACGTTTTCTGCTAAATTCTCGTAAATGTAACAAGTGGACACAAATTGATTTAAGTTTTATGGAACTATCATATATGTTTTTTTGCTTGTTCCAAGTTTCATCCTAAGAAGCAGCATGGTCAACCAAAAGCTGCAGTAGAAGGTAAGTAGTTTAATAGAATAAAAATACGATTCAAGACTAATCCTCATTAACTAAAAGCCATTCTACATATATGTATGTTCGTTCAAAAGTTTCAAAAATAAGAAAAATGTTTGCCTTAATGTTCTTAAGTGTTTGTAAATCTAAACGATAATATTTTGAACATATCTAAAATAGCAAATGCCATTTCATCTTTCCAGAATCAGAAGTGGTTAGCCTAGACAGAAGAATAGTTGGTGGAACTGAAGTTGGTGAAGGGGAAGCTTGTTATCATGTAGGGAAACAAATAAAATTACAATACAATATTTGCAACAAATAAAAAATGTATCTTGAATGCTAATGCGTTTACTCTTGGACAAATCTTTTACTAGGTCACTCTTCATAATACAGCCGTTAAAGAACTATGTATTTTTACGGGTATTAAAACATTTGGAAAGTGCCTAAAGGAGAGCATGATTTGTGGTGGTTTTGCAATCACTACAAATTGGATGGTCTCCGCTGGTCACTGCACTACAGACCTAATCGAACAGTAGGTTCAACACAATATATATTGTATAATGAGATTTTCCAAAAACTTTTAAAATAACATTTCTTGAATTTTTCAGTCTTCTAAATAAAGATGGATTTTACGTACCTTATACCATCACAGCGCATTTGGCAGATAGCAAATTTTCAGACTCAACATACTCAAACGAGACCACAATACCAATTTCAGAAATAGTAACCCACGAATCGTACGATCAAGACACACATCAGAATGACATCGCACTGCTCAAATTTAAATATCCAATCACGCCAAAGATTTCCGTTTGCCTGGCCTGTCTTCCACAAAATAATCGAAACCTGGATAGTGTACAGCTTTGGGCCTATGGGCATGGGGCTACTCAAGAAGGTAAGTAAATATTAACAGGTATCTTCTCTGTTGGCACAGAAGTGAGCATGACATTATTTCTGGGACATAAGGAGTTATTGTGAAATATCCACTATGTTGTTCATATAATTACCAATACTTTTTGTGTGTGCGAAATTTGATAAATTATTAAAATATGCACACGTAAACAAAGTTTTGATAAGTTTGGCATATCATAATAAACTTAATTGATATCAACCCCTAGCTTAATCTCAGTATTTCTGCAGTTCAAGATGCATTTAAGCTACATTCTTTTAATTATCAATTCTTGACACTCAGATGTTTACATTTGTGTGTGTTCTACATGTTGCTCGATGCTCAAAATCAAAATCGTTGAAGTGGACAGTTTGTGGGTTTTGTGGAAACTTGTACACACAATAGAATATTTACTGAAGTTGGGACCTCCTAACAGAATATTTTGTTCTCCGTTTATAATTTAGGTGGCGATTTCTCCGATTCGTTATTGAAAGTCGATGTGTCGGTGGTGGATAACAGTGAATGCCAAAAAAGTTATACAGATAACATCACAAACGATATGATCTGCGCTGGAGATATGAAAGAAGGAAGGAAAGGCACCTGCAAAGTAAGTTCTGACATCACTGTTGAAAGGTGTTAGCATATATGGAAATATTTTAATTTCTGTTAAGAGTTAACTGCTTATTTATTCGCAGGGGGACACAGGAGGACCATTGACTTATATACATCCTGTTTTTAATAATAAAAGCGCCGTAGTCGGTATTACTACGTCATTTGGTAACGACTGTGCAAGACCGGGCTATCCTGGCGTTTTTACCCTAGTGTACTCTTTTATACCTTGGATTATAAAAAATATAGGTCCAAATATTTGTCTAAACTACATTTAGGTAGGGAAGACAGTAAAATGTTCCAAAATGATATATAAAGCACCATTAACGTTTGTTTCTTGCACATCACAAGTTATAACAATGAGAAAAAAAATCCTCATTTATTGACAGTAACATCACTTGTTAAATATTATAATATTATAATGTTGTATATGACAAGTTAAATTTACGAATAAAGCTATAAATAACAATAGGTTTTCTGTGTAATATTTTGTGAAATACATCTGGAGTATATTTGAGAAAATTTACATCTGTGTCTGTATTTTTTAAAATCTAAAATATACATTACATCTGTATGAACTTTAACAAACTTGCATGTGTGGAATGTATTTATGTTTCTATGATTTCAAACTAAAAGTTCCTAATTTGAGCAGTGGGATTCTCAAAAAGTGTCGACTAGATTATTTGTGACCTTATTTGGTAATTCAAAGCCTAATGTTCTTTAATTAACAGGAAATTATGATTCTTAGAAGGAAGTTAATGAAACAAAACAGTGTACTAGTTCCTAGATTTGAATTTCCTGTTTGCTTGGGCAATTGCTTTCGACTGCACTTGCAGCTAGTTTGTTTCATTATACAGATTTCGATATTCAGATAACATTTTTTAAATTTAGAAATGAAATATGATGGTAATTTTTAATCAAAAGAGTTATCGATTTTAACACTGAAACGTAGACCACGGGATTACCTGGATACAACATCAACAAGGAATTCCACATTAGGTAATGCTCATCTTGCAAACGCTGTTAGTGAAGTGCCTCAAAATGACACAATTTCTTGAAAAAGTAAATTTTTTAAAATATTTTTCAGGCATGGCATACATTAATGCATATGATTGCCGTTCGCTTGCATGTGGGGCCTTTGAAAGTTGTTGTGAATATGCATTTTCGTATATGAAATACTGCTGCGAAAATACTGATCCAGCTGCATTTATTGAACATTTCAAGTAAGTTATCATATCACACAAGATGGTCACAATTACATTTTGCGATTGGACTGTATTTGTCAGCAATTTTAAACTTCTGAAACTTCTAATTTTTTGTAAAATCAAGCAATTAAGTTTTAAAAATAAAATATTTAATTTAGACAAAGCATCGATAGAGATTTATATAGAAGTCAAGTGCAATTTTTTTTTAAATATGACAATTAATTCATCATAGATTATATAGCATATGCTAGGCGCTTGACTATATTACGCAGTAAAATTGATATCATTTTTTTTATTATTGTGTAGCACAATACGAGCCGTAGTATGGATTGCTATTATCATTATAGTCATAGTGGTTATAATGATTGTCATCTGTTTTAACTGTGAAGGTTGTATGCTGAACAAACGTCGTCAGAAATCAGGTGCGATCATACGCCATAATCGTGCACCCACTTACTACGATGAATATTCCAGAAACGGTCATGTATAAGAACGTTTTCATATAAAAATGTCCTGTAAGTGTTTTCTGAAATTTCTATGCGACCATAACGACCTATTCGAATTTGTAATGCATATTTGAACAAAATAAAATGAGGTGGTTTTACTTAGTTTTGTTATTTTTGAACTGCTAAATTTAGTGAATTGGAGTTCTTAACTCCCATTAAGACATTAGAAAAGAATTTTTATTAGGTTGATTGGGGGCGCTTAGAAGCACAAAAACATCCAAAACCAGAGAGGGCCTAGATGATTTGAGGAGGCCCCATATGGATACACACTGATGACAAGTTTTATTTACGAACAGAATTGTGTATCTAATTGTAAAACAGCAACTTTGATATTCATATCCTGGTACACATTTTGGGTTAATCTTACTATCCAAACGACATTTTGGCTTAATTTTTACCTAGAAAAGCTATTCTATGAAGGAAACGGATGGAATTTATTAGCTAAGGTTTTTTCATTTTAACTTCCGTTATATTTTGATATTTGTTGGTTGTTTAAGAAATAAAAAAAATCTAGTTTAGCTTAAAAGTCTAATGACCTTGAGCTACAGCCTATGTTTACCATGTCTCTGTCGTTTCAATCGATACATAGTCAAAACAGCCCGTGAATTATGCAAGTTTTTGAATAATTAAACTAGTTGCTTAATTGTTAAAGTGCCATTCAAGTGACGTTGTTAAAGGACGGCCTTTTTGCAACATGCTATCTAAGGCGTCATATTACGCTGTCACCTTTGTACTCAACCAAGCAAGAATTTTTCAGGATTTCAAATTAAATGCATTTTTTCAATATCTTATCCATTTTGTCTTTAAGCCTCCATGACGACATGTACTATTCTGGAATTCACCGTAAGTTTTATCCTATACGTGTTCACTTCTGCAAAAGTATGGATTTTTTAAACTTTAAAATACACGTTAAGTTTAGATTGCAGGCTATGACTCATATATTTGAAAAATGTGCCAGAATCCCAAAAACTCAACTGAGAAAGCATTACAAGGGCAGTTTTGGCGGCAAGTTGAAAAATCAAATGTTGCAATTTCCAAAGAAAATCAAATCACCTTTTAAAGTACCTGTAATATTACATTCTCTATAATACTAGAAGTACTACTTCCTTTTTTGAAACACGTCCATTGAGATTGACCATGCTAGAATTCCAGGATCGAATCTAATGATAAAAAAACCACAATGCACCAAAGACTTAGGATTTAACAAGTTTAATAGTACTTTCAATGATATAGTCAATAAATTCTCTATTTGCCACGGATACTGGGTAAAAGATAGGCACCCAGCAATTGCGCACAGTACAATTAACATCAATTCAATTATTTACGCTTTGAGTTAATGGCATAACACAGAAACGAAAATAATAAATCTGCACATTTCCTTTCTAATGTTCGTGATACAGTGCCTCAGAGTTACACGATGGTTGATCAGAATTAACAGTACGATCCAATGAATTAAACATAAAAAACAATATGTATATACATTTGGTTAAAAATTAGATGAAGCCAATTAGAGAGAGGTTTTTCACTTTATTTTGAGCTCCATCTAGTGGCACGTGTGGAAACTTGTAGACAAATTATCAAAAATCCACCATGTTTCCAGAAATTGTAGAAAGTTTTAAAAAAAGAAACAATTAAATAATATTCTTAAAATAGAATTGATGAGAGGGCTTTCATACTCAGTTTTACTGAAGTGCAATATCAGCCTTAGTACCTGTGATGTGAATATGTGTTTCAAGCGTATTTTAGAACAACATGTTCTTGATTTTTTAGCACAAATGCATGCATGCCAAGCACCAGAATTTTTGTAACATAAGCATATTTAATCAAACAGCTCTTTATAAGGATTTTTGGCACGTTACATTTCATCAACAGATAAAATACCCATGTTCCATTTGTGTCACTAGGTGGCATATCTACTAAACCCTGCTACAAAAGTACGCACACTATTTGAAACTCAGAATTCAAAGACAATGTGAGCAATAAAACAGCTAGCACTTGGATATTCTTTCAAACTCCTCTTACTATTCTTTTCATGTGCAGTCACCATGACATCAATGGAAATCGTGCACCGATATAACATTAATCACGAAGGAAAATGTTCCGAGAACATATTCTGAAATAGTCGAATGAAAATCTTGCACTTATCATCAGTGGATTAATAACACCATGACTATAGTACAGTTTAACACTATTTTCCAAACACACTTATAGGAATACAACAGAGAATGGAATAAATTTGCCTGGTTATCAGTCAATCACAGGCCAGCACTGTATTATGGTCCTGGTCAGGCCTTCTTGGGTACATTTTCAGTCTTTTTGGAACCTTTGGGCCACTGAAGATTTAAACCTTAAATATGGTTTAAACATAAATACTAATTTGTGGTTACTAAAGTTGAAATAGTGGCCCCTAAAGGAACTGCATGGATGAAAAAGAGTCCCAAGATGTCCGACCGATGTGCAGACAGCCTGTGCGGACGGTAAAGACATGATACAGATATTCACGATTGGTTGCATGGTTTTTGGGAGCTTATACTTGTCTGTTGTGTTGGAAGCCAAGGGTTTCTTTGTTAAAAGCATCGAGCTTCTAAAATTGAAAATGAAATTTTTCACATTTCAAAAGCTCGGATTGGTTACATTTGAAGAGAAAAATGGGATAAAATTCCATCATGGAATATATTGCGATATAATGTTAAAAACTGCTGCTTAATTAGATGAAGAGAAGAAATTACATTGTATTGTTCAGATTGGTTTTCCAAAAAATGATGATTATTACAGGGTTCCCACAAAATCATTATTTTAAAGTTATCTGGTTTGAGGCTAATATGTAGCAGAAGAGCACAAAAACTGCAGTACACTCCTGATTACACTCCACAATTTTTTTTGTTTCAATGTGGATAAATATGAATGTGTTGGTAATGGGGGAACCCTGTTAGGTTAGCCATGCAATTTTAGATAGATTTTTACTATGCTAGTGTAGACCTATCAATTATTACAACATTTGCGCAATGTTTCTTTATGCACTTGGCACACACTTTTGAATGATTTTTTATGGCTTAATGCGATCTGGAATTTGCCTGGTAAACTCCCTGTTCCGAATATATTATTCATTAAAAATGCCGTGAATGCCTTAACAGGAGGTGGGTACAAATTTCCATTTTATTTCCTTTAGTTTCTCATTTAATGGTTCAGTTCAGTGAGGGAAAGTAGCATGGATATATAAAATGTTAGAGTAATTTAATCAGTTTGAAAGCCGCCTTGTGCGCCTCGGGAACTTCGCACTGCAACCGCAATGTCGTTCCTTAATTAACGTAAATTGGGAGGGAAAATCGCATCTGCCTTTTCAGAGAATTTGCTGAAATCTGGCGTTGAAAAATCCCCCATCACCTTTATAGCTTCACTTTTTTAATGAAATTGCACAAAAACTGGCATTCGCCTCCGCACAGGATTCAGCTTTTGGCCCTATTCATTTAGTAAAACAAAATTAGTGCTTTTGATGCCAATTTAGTATTAACTAAAATAAGTGCTATTTCGACTCTATATGCTGAAGGAGATGGCAGATCATTTTTGAATAAGGATTAAATTCCCACTTTCTCAAAGCAAATTCATTCATTTTTCTCTACATTAGTAATTTCTGCTTTACTGCTTTTGCAGAATTTTTTCTTTAAATTGGTAGTTTTGGGATAAGAGACGCCCTCCATAACACCCTCTGAAATTTCAAATTTTAGATTACTTTCATATGATTTCTTAATAAGCCGTATGCCAAGTAAAGCAAAAATTTTGTATTTGGGTTAGTCTTTATCAACTTGCCTTATTCTTATTCAACACCCCATGATGGCGTGTGGACCTTTAGACATTTCCAACATGGCCACATCCCTTAATGCCAAATTGAAACATTTTGACCGTAATGCTAGAAACATTGCAGCTCTGGTGTAAATTAAAAAATTTAGGAATTGTTTCAAAATGATGTTTCATGATAGTGTTTTGAACACGTTTTCTGCAGCACCATAATGTGCCACAAAGAAGGCTGTGCTATAGAGTAAGAACAGGCGGCCATGTTGGAAATACAATGCGAAGCCTCCCCACCCTGGTAAAAAAAAACAATAGAAACCAATAGAGATTTATATTGGTTTCTATTGTTATTTAGACATTTTATTGGTTTTAATTGTTTTCTATGGTTCCTGAATTGACTTCTATGGTTTAGCTATATTGACCGAACAATAGAAAACAATTGAAACCAATAAAACCAATATAAATTTTCTATTGATACCAATAGAAAACAACGTTCCAAATAACAATAGAAAACTATTGTTTTTTCACCAGGCCAGGGGGTGCAGAACTGGAATAAGGCTTGTAGAAATCCATGTTATTCTTGGAACACCAAAATTAACATTATTTTTATTGGACAAGATCCCCTGCTGAGACAACAATTCCTCACAGGAAGCAAATATTTTCACCAAGTATAACTTCCAAAATTCTGACCCATTGCAGATTATACCACCTCTTAAAAGTTTGGAACTGGAGAGAACCAGGCAGGCGAAACCAGTGCGCCAATGTCGTCTAAGAGCCATCTATCTTCAGAACTGTCCTTCCAAACCGTCTTCCCATTGGCGACGATGTCTCACCCGTCAGCCAGTGGCGGTGTAACCCAGCCATACTTTTCGTGGGTCTTCACCAGACTGCGGAAAGAGGCTTCAGCAGACTTCTTGCTGAAGTCCTTACTACTCTTGGCCTTCTTTGCGATGCGTCCCTGACCCTTGACCAGGCTGGCGCTGAACTGCATTATGATGGCCTCGATGGTATAGGCCGAGGCCCAGCCTCCAGGTGTCAGAAGCTCCATGCAAATGGCGCCACCTTCCATCACAAAACCCTTTTCTATGCGCGGGGTGATGACACGCATAAATGGTGGCGAAAATGGAAAATTGTCCGGAAAGGTTAAGTTGAGCAAGATGTAGGGGGTGTTAGTGGCGCGCATGTCGCGGTGCAGCTCCGAGTCAGTGTCCACTTTAAGCAGTTTCACGTGCCACTCGTACAGGTTGTCATCCACCAGTTCCACTGTGAAGATGGGGCTCCCACCTCCCTCCTTCTCCTGCCGTGACATGTCCTGGAACTCCCTCATCAGTCGTCTGGTGCGGACCAATCGGGCATGTGCCACAGAAGCGTCCAGAAAGGCGTTGTTCTTCTTTGGCTTCAGGAAGCCTCCACTTCCAGAACCTGGTCCACCCGTGGCCCCTGCCTTCTTGCCTTGGTGTGCCGGTGGAGGGAGGTGACCCTCCGCAGGACTCACCTTAGTGGCGTCCCGGTAACCCATGCCGCTACATGCCCTGGCCAATAGGCGGCGGGCAGCTGCTTGGTTAGGTGAACCCAAGTCTGGTTGTTTTTCACGGCTGTGCTCCAGGCGGCTGCTGGAGGACCGCAAGAGTTTGCGGAGGGCGGCTGCCATCCTTCTTGTTCTCGGGATGTCTTTTGGAGGGTTCACCGATGCACCATGCTCACCACTGGAAGGCTGGATGGTTCCTCCGAATGGGCAGTTGGAACTACTTTCAGGAGATGTCCACAACTAAGTCCTCTTGCAATGTCTGGAAACTTGTCTGCTAAGGAGGTTAGCACTTTCGTTTTTAAAATTCACCTCTGTCTGGTATCGCTGCAAATTCCAGAAAGTTCCTTTGGAATGATTGTTGTCTCTTCTGAAAGTTTGCACCACTTGCGATACTGCTTTTTCTATCAGGATGTAGCTTCGGGGAACTTTCTTGTAATAATGAAATCTAGGGAGTTGTCTTTGTGGTTAATTGCAAGCGTTGAAATGGATAAATGCTGTTGATCCTTGTTTTTTTGGGAAACATCCAAGTTTTTTTTCTTCTTCCAAAAACAATCTGGTGTTGTGAAACACTGGCTCGTCACCAAACTTGCTGCGAGCCAACGTAGCAATGTATCCAAGATCTGAACAATGGCACTCAATTATTCCACACAATTTCGTAAATGCAGCCCGCCTGGAATGTGCGAAATTCTTGAATTATTCGGTGAAATTTCGTTGAAACATTCGGTTGCAATGCACAAATTCCGAACAAAATCTTCTGAGAGCCTATAAAGAGAATATACGGTTTTTTCAGTTGATTTCACAAAATATACATTATTTCAGCTAATGTTGACTATCCTCCAAATAATCTAAGTAATTTCAAATAAAAACATTGACCTAAAAGGATATTTTTCAAGAATTTCGTATGTTAAAAACCGAAAGATGAATGTTCTCTAATAGTCATTATGACAAATATTGATGTTTTTAGAAGACATTTTCCTGTCAAAAATCTTGCAGAAATATAAATAAGATGTAGCATTAGATTCAGATTCTGGTTATTCCAGGAGTCTGTCAAGCTCATTCTAGTATATCAGCTTGACAGAATGATAGTTTGACAGAATATCAGTTTGACAGAATATCAGTTTGACAGAATATCAGTTTGACAGAATTTCAGTAGTGTGCTATTGACGTTAAGCAGAAATTTATCACAAATAAAAATCGACAAACTCACCACTTTAATATGACAGGCAAAATTCCTTGGTAACAAATTCTCAAATTGTGTTTTCTTCAAAATTTCTGGAAATCTGGTCACCACTTTTCACCTCCTTCCTTGCTGTAAGCAGAGCAGTAACACAACTGACAGATTTGGCGGTTTTCTAGCCATGAGTCAACGTCTCTCCTCGTTCAAAGTTTCCTATAAAAAATTCCCCAAAAAAAAGTCCCTATGAGTTGCGATTTTGCACATGTGTTCTAATCTTGCGTCACTTTATTGGTCTGCAGATGTTCCCTTGTCTCTATGCAAGACTGAAATAATACTATATTTGCTAGGAGAAATCTAAATTTGGCGACAGTTGTTTCCGACCGCTCGGGTGGGAAGGGGGGGTCAAAGGTCAAAGACCTCGAGGGGGCGATAAAGAGCGTTAATTGGCGTTAAATTTCGCCTCGGAAGTCCTCGTGGAGGGTCTCGGCCAGCTGACGGTGACATCACAAGTCCGATTCTTCAATCCCTAAACAACAGAGGCCATTGGCGTTGGGGTTATCGACTTTCCTGTCTCGTATATTGTGTTGCAAAAACAGGGTGGGTTCGAGACGAGGTTTAGAGGGGGTTGCCCCATGACCCCACTGGGCCTCTGACAGGAAAAGCGCTAGAAGGCCACCTCTCGCTTGGTCGCCTTGCATGGGACTAGTTATTTTAGGAAAAAACACTGAAAAATAATCCAAGCCTGGGGGTCAATTTGCCCAAATTGAGCAGATTTTTTATTTGTTTACCAAAAAAATCACACATTTTAGTATCATGAATGTAAGATAATGCCGCCTTGGTTTGCTAAAAAATGTTACAAATAGTTTCTTCTGTGTTTCGGTAATGAATTGGCAATGCTTGATCCCAGCGCCATCTATGGAGCATTTCTCGTAACTTGATTTCATCTATCAGAATTATACCGGTACATTGTGGTACAATGCAAGTGTAGGGTGATGAAGTGAGGACATTTCTATAAAAATTAGGAATTTTAATATTTTAGTAACATCCTTCCCCTGAAATGTTTTCAAAATTGCAACACCACATACATGTAGATAATCTAAAAAGGTCGATAAACTGCTTAAATGATAAACATATACCTCGCCCATATAAAGAAAACCAATATCTAACATTGCCCAACTTATCGTAGCATATTACTGTTTTTCATCAACTGAAGTAGGGAAATGTTTTTTTTTAAATTCTAATATCACAGATAATCTTAAAAGGTTTTTTAAAAGCATGATCCCACTTCTTTCATCGTGGTTTTCAACCAGCTGATTGAGTCTAGGAAATCAAAAAGTAAAGAAGTCTTAAATACACTTCAAATTTACATGATGCTGCACATCAGACTGTAGGTTAAATATGTAAGCCTAAAATAAAAACAGTAGCACATATGCAATTAGAAGTCACAGAAAAATGTCTTAAAAATACAGTTGATATTTTGTGAAATACATCAGAAATGTGACAATCTCTGTATCTAGATGCGATGGACAGTTACAGTAATAGAATGATGTTCAAACTTTTATACAGTTTAATGCTTTTCTGATTTCCGCATTCCAACCATTCATCCAATCCATATGTTCATCATCGATTTTCTCTATTTTTCTCGTTAATGTAATACAACTGTGAACTCCAGATGTGGTAATCCCACGCTGTTGCACGGTTGTGACGTCACGAGCCAGCAACTGCATGATTGAAGAATAATTAGTGGTTCTGGGTCAACTTGGCCTTTAAAAAGTCCATTCTAATTTTCATCTCCCAATCGCAAAATACGCAATTGGGTCATCAATTAATAACGCTTATATGGTTTTGCATTTACAGATTTCTCATTAATCTGGGTACTAATCCTTAGTTGGCACAGCTCAAGTTCTAGAATGGACATTGATGGTAAGTAGTTAAATATTGATCATTTTGGACATAGTCACTGATATGCTTTCCTACCTTATTTTATTGATCGTTGACTTATTCCAATTTACAGAACACAAGTTAACATAAACGTTACATCACAAACTGTATCACGTGACGACAAGGCAGTAATTGATATTAAAATGGATCAAAGTCATGTGACGAACTCCATCATTTGTCCTAATTTATGATTACTGGGCCCTATTCCACAAAAATGTACAAGTTACAAGTATATGGAGTTGTAGTATGGCATTCCACCAATAATCTCAGCAACTTGTAAATTATTAGTAAATGTGTACAAGTGATGTCACAAAAGTACAAGTCTAAGGTGAAAAGAAAATGGCGTCCCGAGAAAATAAAATGCTACTTCTCTGTGCTATCGAAGATCAAAGCTAGAAAGGGCATAATTTTTGGTAAATTTAGCAGCAATTTGTCAAAAAACACAAAGTGATCTTCACTGTCACTAGACCACATGTTTATTTAATTAAAAACGTTCTATTACAAAGGCTTTTTAGTACTTAATTTATGAGTAATCATTTACCTATAACAAATTCACTACAAGTTACAAGCAATTTTCTAATAGCAATACCTTTGTGGAACCGAACACTTGTAAACTGACAAGATTTGTTTGTAACTTGTAAGGTATGTTCTAACAAATTACAATTGAACAAATATTATCTTTGGAACACAACAACTTGTACTTTTTTTATAAGTATCACTCCATACACCTACAAGTAGCTACAAGACCATAGTTTTGTGGAATAGGGCCCTGGTGTGCGCTTCAGAGCTATCTTGGACTCAACCATAAACTGAGACATGGAGAATTTTGTATTAGTAAATTTTGCATTAGTAAATTATTAGAAGTTCATATTGATTTCATGCTAAATCAATATTTTGAGCAATATGGTTTTTTAGCCTGTATTTAAAAAATCTATCTTCTTTCAACGCTCTTAGGTGCGATTAATTTTTTTGTATTTTTTTATAAACCTTTGATTAACATCGAAGTAGTTAAAGCATAAGCCGGTTAACTCCAAAATGGGCTTAAAAGGCCAATGGCTTTAACGTTCCTCTTGAGTATCAAATCAACTAATCCCATCGCATCTTAAGATTAACGCTTCAAAGATGATGCATTATAGTCACTGGCAACTAGAAAACCCACTTAGGGATTAGATCTGCGAATCGCAAACATCCATTTTGAAAAAAAAAAAAAACAAACTGTAATCTCGAGGGGCGATAAAATAAAACGAAACGATTAACGGCGTAATTAAGCGCCATGGGAAACCAACTCACATAGATATTAAACATTCATTGCGCAAAGGCCGGGCGAATTGAATAGTTTCCTGAATCCAGACATGCTTAAAGTTGCGATATCGCAAGTTTTTTTTTCGATTCACTAAAGAGAGTGGCTTCATGTTTCAGCGACTCTGCGAAATCGATGGAAATTGGTGAATCAGCATGCGAAATTATATTTTAGGATTTTTTTCTCTGAAAATAGAAGCATTTTTGTCTATATTGTCATTTTGATAAAGGATAAACTGTGTTGTCTAACATAAAAAATATTCAAAAACCAAGCAATACTTAATTTAAACTAGTTTAACAAAACCAAAGCAAGCCTAAAATAATTTAGCCTAACCTAAATAAAAGTAGTCTAACATATTTTAACCATTCCTAACCTAGACTAGTCTTTCCTATCTTAATCCTTATCAAAATTAACCTATCCTAATCCTGATCAAAACTAACCAAGCCTAACCTAACCTAACCTAACATAACCTAAAACCAACCTAACCAAAAGTATCCTAGCCTGACAACCTAACCAAAAGTATCCTAGCCTGACAACCTAACCATGTAGAACCTAAACTATCTTAACCTAATCTAACCAAACCAACTTAAGCTAACCTAGCCGAATCCTCATAATTTAACTAGCATAACCTAGTCAAACTTAAACCCAACCTTATAAAACCTATTGTATTCTAAACTAAACTATCCTAACCTAAATTATCTTACCCAAAACTAGCCTTAAACTAACATAACCACAACAGGTCTAAACTAACAGAGCCTCACCTAATCTAAACTAACCTAACCTTATCCAACTCTAACCTAGCTTGATCTAATCTAAACTCGCCTCAACTAATCTAAACTATCCTAGCCTTAGTGTGGCTAAAACTAGTTTAGAACTAATCCAACCAAAACATGTCTAAACTAACCTAACCAAACCTTTACCTAAACTAAGATAACTTAGCCTAACCCAAATTATTTCAACCGAATATGACCTAGCCTAAAAGAAAAGAATTTTGACAGTATATATAGAGTTAGTTTGTGCCACATTTTTTGGAAATATCGACATTATTTCCTATTTATGCTGATGTATTCAGACAGAATTATATTTTATTACATCAAAGCATGAAACTGATATTTAGTACTTTTGTCTGCAATATTAAAGCCCTACATGTTTTTCCATTAAATAATATCTGAACAGAACATCAATTTAAAGCCCATCAGAACAGCGAATGGAATTTTGCAAGAATCCCATCAAAAAATGATGCCCAACCAGGGCCATCCTTAAACGACATGAATTTTTGTATTTTTGATGAAATCATAGTAGTTATATGCATTGTAATATTTCCATACAATGACGTCATATTTCCGTCATTAACCATCTGCATAACAATATAAAAATGGCGTCAACAGAAATAAAACGAGACATTCCATTTCCTCCCAAAACCATTCCAATCACAAGCCTAACGACTTTATTTATCATTTATACCATCATCAGATGATGCAAGATGGAGATAAATAAAAAATGCAGACTCCTAGCAAAAGCAATAAGCCTACTTCATCAAGATCTCCATGGTTATACATACGACGTCACGTTTATATAAAAAGAGAATTTTCATGTTTCTGGTGGAGGTAAGACACAGAAACCAAGCCTGATTTACCAAAACAGATTCCAAAACAAAAATTTTCGCATAAACACGATCCCCTCAAAAAAATAAACATAAGAAGAGATCGAGAGAAAGAGAGAGAAAAAAACCGAAAATCGATTACTAGAGATCGCAAGATGGCAGCCTTGTTTGGAATGCCGAGATTCTGCACCGAAGACAAACCCTGAAATCTTGCGATGGTTTGCAAGAAAATAGTAAAAGGTAATCCTTACCTGTGAACGCAGTTTTTTTCTTCTCTCCAGCCGTCTCGACCCTCGGTGTATCCGCGGGGGAGCCAGGAGCTGCTCTTCCGCGGTAAATCCGTCGTCGATCGGCTAAGGAAACGATAACCGATCCACGACCGGCGAAGATTCGCTGTCCTCAGTCACCGGAGGATGGCGCATCACATCACGTGACTGGAATCCCGTGGCCGATCCGCGGAGAGCGACTTTCTTTCCGACAAGAGCGAGGTGCGGATCGTCGGTCCTGGTGCCACGGACAGCTGAATCGAGGGTCGGATTTTCAAAAATCGATCCGGCGATCGATGCACAAAGTCCCGTCTGGATTGGCTCTCACTCGTCGTTTCGGAACGGGGATCAGGGGGCGCCACCGCTTGGCTTCTTTGTCAGTGTTCCAAAATTATGACGTAAGATATCATGGCTCTGGAATCCTTAATGGAGGGATGGCTGGTTGCATCAAGTACAGTTAAGTTGTCGATGTTGGACCTTTCTATTCAGGTGGATGTATGTTAACGATTAATTCCACTTGGTATTAGCGCAAATTGAATTTGGCTTATCTTACTATGTATATGGTGAATAAGCAGGCAAACAATGAGTGCATCTGTGTTATGTGAGATTGCCAACAAATTGGTGAAGTTCTGAAGATGGTTCAAGATTTTCTTTTTCGTTATTAACAAAATTTAAACATTATACTTGTTTAAAAATCAAACAAAACTTGCCTTTTAACATCGATGGTGATATAAGGTCTCTTTGGTGGAACTGGGTCAAAAACTCGAAAAAATATCTCGGATAAAAAATCTCGAAAAATTGCTTAAAAACGCTGTACCTCCGTCAATAATCACTCGATTGTCACAGATTTTGGTGTTTGATACTGCAAACGAACTGCTCCTTAATGCTCTGCATTCAAAACGACGCTTTGACAAATAGTCTTTTCTCCAGAACCTGAAAACTCCCAAAATCAATGTTTTTTTTACTTTTTTTCAAACATTGAATTTCAAAACTTGGTTTTCTGTTACACAGTATGAAAGAGGAGATCAGTTGGTGTCGAATGCAACGAAAACTGTGACGATGAAGCAAGAATTGACGGGGATATAGCGGTTTAAAAGTGTGGTATGTTAAGTGGCGCCATTTAGTGGCTTTAGCACTTTTGCAGTTGTTATTAATACAACAATTTACTAAGTTAGTATTTGTTGAAATTTACTTAGATATGACAGCTAAACTAAATGAACGGCAAACATGTTCCCGGTGCAAACAGCTAGGATCTTTTCTAACTAATATAGTGTTTAAAGAAATTTAAAATGAAGCTGATAAGGAAGTTTACGTGTAATGAAACTTTACTATTGGCCTACGATTTGTATTGCATCGTATGATGTTTTTGCTAATGCAAAATGTTAGTTATGACAAATTCAAGATCATGATGCAAACTGAAGAATGTTCATTCATATATGAACTTACGTGCAATGCAATTCTTTATTTTTAGTAAATTTATTTAAGTAATGAACGTTATACAGATGATCAATTTAATTTGTATCTAAAATGTGCACAGTTTTGTGAATTTTCCTCCTTGAAAATGTTTGGCAATCATGCATGACAGAGATGTAATACATGTTTACCTGCTTATTTAAACAGGGTTTTGCTAGTTTTGACGTTTCATGTCAAAATGTTCATCGCGCATGAAATACTTGTAGTTATACGCACACGTCAATTTGACACTATGCCCTTTTAATTTCGGTCAAAATTTCCAACTATATCCAAACATAATGAGAACAGATTTAAGAAAATGCCTTATTTTCACAATTCAAGATAAATGATTGAATAGCCAAATAAAATTCAATACTTTAAAAACGAAAACTATGGAGTGGTGGCAAAACAGTAAAGTATAGGGCCAAGGCTGAATGGAGAGATGTGTATGTAACCTTTAACTTTTTATTGTTTTAATAATAAACTTAAGACCCGGAAGTGAACAAGATAAGTATCAGTTCCAAAATATGTGTTGATGCGAAGATGATAGTCGTGTGGTAGAACGGAGGACCAAGACGAGGAAAAGCGAGTTTATTTTAATAATAAATTTAAAAAAAGGAAGTAAATTACGATACAAGTATAAGTTCCAAATTGCAAGTTGATGTGTAGTGGATGGTCGAGTAGTGAAGCCGAGTGCCAGCTTAAGATGGCGATGGCAGTTGTGTGCATGTTCGAATCAGTGGTAGAGTCAAAACTAATTTAATAATAAATTTAAAAAACCGGAAATTAATTAAGAGATAAATGTTAGTCCCAAAGTACTCGATGTGAAGAGGATGGCCCAGTGGTGAAGCAAAGGACCAGGGTGAGGTGGAGACGACCGACGTTTACAAGTTCGAATCAGTGGTGGAGTCGAGCTTATTTTAATAATAAAATAAAAAACCGGAAGTTATTTAAGAGATAAATTTAAGTTCCCAATAACGTATTGACGTGAAGAGGATGGCGGAGAGGTAAAGCGGAGGATCTGGACGAGGACCTTGAACGAGATCGAATCCGTGGAGGAATCAGGTGTATTTTAATAATAAATTTTAAAAACCGGAAGTTAATTAAGAGTTACGTTTACGTTCCAAATCGCAAGATGCCGAGCAGTGGATGGTCGAGTCGTGAAGCAGTGCCATTGTAAGATAGCGATGGCAGCTGTGTGCAAGTTCGAGTCAGTGGTGGATACAGAATTATTTTACTAAATTAAAAAAAAAATAAACTGGGAACTAATTAATAGATAAATATTATTTCCAAAACAGCCGCTAATGTGAGGAGGATGGCCGAGCGGTAAAGCGAAGGACTAGGGTGATGCGGAGACGACCGATGTTTGCAGTTTCGAATCAGTGGTGGAGTCGAACTTATTTTAATAATAAAATTAAAAACCGTAAGTTATTTAAGAGATAAATATAAGTTTCCAATAATATATTGACGTGAAGAGGATGGCGGAGAGGTAAAGCGGCGGATCTGGACGAGGGCCGTGAGCAAGTTCAAGTCAGTGGAAGTGTCGGATGTATTTTAATAATAAATTTAAAAACCGGAAATTATTTAAGACATAAATATAAGTTCCAGATTATTAGTGGATGTGAAGAGGATGGAGGAGAGGTAAAGCGGAGGGCCAGGATGAGGTGGGGACGACCGATGTTTGCAAGTTCGAATCAGTGGTGGAGTCGAACTTAATTTATTAATAAATTTAAAAAACCGGAAGTAAATTAAGAGATAAATATAAGTTCCAGATTAGGTATTGACGTGAAGAGGATGGCGCAGAGGTAAAGCGGAGGACCTGGACCAGGACGAGGCGGAGACGACTGAGAGGAGCAAGTTCGAAACCGAGGATCATCAAGTAAGAAAAATGGTAAGTATATTAAGCAGTGGTGGTGAGGAGGATGAGGAGGTGGTGAAGATGTGAAGAAAAGGAGCAGAAGGAGGAGGAGGAGGAGATGACGGAAAGTGATAAACCGCCGTGGAGGAGGTTGGAAGGCGCCCGGGGTGATCCCGGGCCTCCGGGGAGGTGTAAGAGGGAAGGGTTATGCCAAAATTTTGCGTGCCGTGCAGCCATCATTCCACAGCGCCGTGACGGCGGCATGGCACGCAAAATTTTGGCATAACCCCTCCCTCTTACACCTCCCCGGAGGCCCGGGATCATCCCGGGCGCCTTCCAACCTCCTCCACGGCGGTTTCTCACTTTCCGTCATCTCCTCCTGCTCCTCCTTCTGCTACTTTTTCTCACATCTTCACCACCTCCTCATCCTCCTCCAGCGCATCCACAACATACTCACCACCACTGCTTAATATACTTACCATTTTTTTTACTTGATGATCCTCGGTTTCGAACTTGATCCTCTAAGTCGTCTCCGCCTCGTCTTGGTCCAGGTCCTCCGCTTTACCTCTGCGCCATCCTCTTCACATCACTACATAATCTGGAACTTATATTTATCTCTTAATTTACTTCCGGTTTTTTAAATTGATTAGTAAATTAAGATCGACTCCACCACTGATTCGAACCTGCAAACATCGGTCCTCTACGCCTCAACCTTGTCCTCCGCTTTACCTCTCCGCCATCCTCTTCACATCCACATATAATCTGGAACTTATATTTATGTCTTAATTAATTACCGGTTTTTAAATTTATTAAAATACATCCGACACTTCCACTGACTTGAACTCGCTCACGGTCCTCGTCCAGGTCCGCCGCTTTACCTCTCCGCCATCCTCTTCACGTCAATATATAATCTGGAACTAATATTTATCTCTTAATTTACTTCCGGTTTTTTAATTTTATTATTAAAATAAGCTCGACTTCACCACCGACTCGAACTAGCAAACCGCAGTCAACTCCACTTCACCCTGGTCCTTCGCGTCACCGCTGGGCCAGCATCTTCCCATTATTGACTGTTTTAGAACTAATACTTATCTATTAATTAATTTCTGTTTTTTTTTTTTTTTACTTTATTAGCAAAATGATTCTGTCTTCACCACCGGTTCGAACTTGCGCACAGTAGCCATCGTAATCTTACCCTGGTACTGCTTCACGACTCGACCATCCACTACTTGTAAACTTGCAATTTGGAACTCATACCTGTCTCTTAATTTACTTCCGGTTTTTTAAATACTATTATTAAAATAAACTCGAGTGCACCACTGACTCGAACTCACGCTGAGTGGTCTTCCCAGTATCCGTCCACAGCTCCACCACACGAATAACAACTACACGTCAACTTACATTTTTGAACTTATACTTATCTTTTTCATTCCCGGGTCTTATTTTTATTGTAAAAATAACTGCGAACCCAACCCTGCTTCGAGCCCTTATTCAACGCCCTTCTTCTTCTCGTCCACTGTTTTACCTCTACTCCATCCTGTTCACATCGGTCAGTACATATTTTGGAAGTTATACTTATCTCTTCTACTTCCGGTTTTTGGAATTTATTCTTAAAACAATTTGGCGCGTGTGAGAGGGTGCCATTTATTAACTTCTGATTGTGTATATTTTATTATTAATGTAAGTTCGACTCTCCACTGAATCGAACTCGCACACATCGGCCGTCTCCGCCTCCCCAGGTCCTCTGCTTCACCACTCCGCCATCCTCTTTACATCCACGTAAAATTTGGGCCTTATACTTATCTCTTAATTTCCAAAAGTTCCAAAACTAGATTTTCAAAGTTTTTTCACTTTCTTGACGTAAGTGACGTCCATAAGCCTACAGCCGACTGAAGGTAAGCCGTC